>JAQMCX010000032.1:3204040-3239731 GCA_029814765.1 Acanthurus leucopareius
TATGTTAGCCTTATTTTATTTATCTTACTCATTTTATCTTACACACTGTATTACTTTCCACCTTTTGTATTGCAACTATTGCACAACAATTTCCCTCGGGATAAATAAAGCTTCTTGAATCTTGAATCTTGAATCTTGAATTTATTTGTGGATATTTCTCACCCACGTTTGTCGGAAAATCACTGCGAATTGCTGTCACTTCGTGGGTAACAAAATCGATGTGCATTGTGGGAGATGTAGTTTATGGTCAATGTGCACCTTAAAGCAGTATAGAATTTTATTTAAAAATGACATCACCCCTTTTTGAGCTCTCGTGGGCCACATAAAATGACAGGACGGGCCGTTTGACACGTGTGTTACGGTGACTGACAGCAGAGTTACGGGTCATGTGCCACGTGTCACATATTTTACTGCTGTCGGGCCAAACTGCTCTCTGCAGGTTCAAGAAACTAGAAATCAAACTGTCAAACCAAGACGGCGCTGATCAAATATGCAACACAGCAACAGAATCCTGATTCATATTTCTGGCCTCAAATCTCCTCAGAAACACATTATGATTGTTTCTCTGTTGTTTTAAATAAGTTTGTGACCAAACAGCTTGAAACTAGATCAGGAAACGCTGCAACTTTCATGTATCGCTCAGCACTGCGTCACATGTTGTTGTTGCTCTGACTGCAATCTTAACCAGAGACATATTGATCATTGCTCATTGATCTCTTGGATATCAAAAAGTTGAACTGAGAGATACCAGAGCAGCTCTGACATGCCGGACTGATGCTCACAAGTTTTAGATATAAAACTGAACCTTCTTTTTTTGCATTGGTTTGATCTGTGATTATTTATGGTGTACAGTCTTGTTCTAATGACAGAATAACAACACAAACACACATTTTCCTTCATTTAAATGCACATTTTGTCTTTTAAACTAAACTACAGGAGTCTGTGCAGTGCTTTTACAAGAGAAAACCTTTCTTTTGCTGCCAATAGCGTTTGAAACAGCTACTGCATGTCTTAATGTGGCTGTGTGTCTGGTGCTGGAGCTGGTAAATAACTGTGATTGCAGGGCTGTGATGGAGAAAGGAATTATACATTACGACCTCCTACAGTTCGAGTGGAAACGTACAGTACAGAGAAGTGTTCAGCTGGGAAATATCGAATATATTGAAGGCAATCAAAGATGAGGAATATTAAAATGAGACTGGTGGCATCTGAAAGAGAGTTGCTTTTAACTACTGATTTTAAAGTCTTACCTAAGACTCTATTACACACTTCTTTTCTTTTTTAGAAACTTTAACTTTAAATCTTCAGTGTATTTTATAGGCTCATTATACGTTTCAATGTAAAATCTTATTACAAAAAGCTGTTGTGTGAATTTATTGGAGTAAAAATGTAGTTTCCTCTCAATAAAATGCAGTGAAATATGAATAAAAGCAGCATGAAATGGAAACATTCAAGTAAAACACAAGTACCTCAAGACTTTACTAACTTTGAAAAGTTACTTTCCACTAGTTTCCATCAGAAAGAAGCCAAGGAAAGTTCAGTCATTTCGAATCAAAACAGAGAAGGATGATGTGAAATCTGAACCATCAAAACAAAATTATAAAGCTGAAATATTGTGTGCATCATTCAGAAGAAGAAGGGGAAAAAAAGCCTCTTCTTAAATATTGCATTCAGATACTGACAGTGAGGACAGTAAAAGATGAATTGGCATTGACAGCGGAGCCAAATGGCGCCGCAAAGAATTGAGAGCATAAATAACAAACTGAATCAAATATTCAATTCATTCAAAAAGGGGGGATAACACTGGCAATGACAGCGTAATCAATCCACATTTTTTTGGCCCTGATCTATTACGTAACGGCTCAGACAGAAGAACACAAATGAAGAAAGAAGTCGATTTCTCCTCCGCTGTGAAACCAATCTTCCCTCCACTCTTTCTTCCTGTCCCTTTCTTAATGCTCGCTTCCTTTTCTTGTTCTTCTTCTTTCAGATCACTTCAACTCCATTTTCTTGTGCAACTTCAGTATATTACAGTCCTGTGTGATAACATGAGGCAGTTTCACATCTCAGAGTTATTTGCAGAGGTTTATATGTGCTGTACCACCGCGGTGGAGAGGCCGCCCGCTCAATTTCTTCCCTTGTGACAGATTTCATCCTCCTCGTATCCATCTTTCTTACCAGCTTGGGCCACATTGCTTCTGAAATAGGAAGAAAAGGTCACGGCGTTAATGCACAAAGTGACAGCAGATACATCACCTAAATCTATGGTGACTTTTGGAAATACATCCCACACATGGACACTCAATTTTCATTGTGTGTTTCCCGTTACTGAATTTCTCTCATCATTCTTGTTTTGTTTTTTTTTTATTTCCAAAAGTTTTGGCTCAAAAGGGATTAAATTTTTTAATTGTTAATGGTTTTTAATAAGGAGACAATCATATAAATGGGGACTTATTCATTCTAATTTATTAAAAACAAAGCATAGACTATTTATTTGGGATTAGTCTTAATTTGGCTCAGTTGGAAACAGATGGTGACCAGTGCATTTCTTAATGAAAACATATCTGAAGTTTATCGATTTGAAAATTAAGAGATAAACTTGGGAGCTTCTCTTCACATCACAGTTGTGTTTTAGCTGTTTCTCATTGTTCTAAATATAACCATGTCACCCAGGATATCGTCAAGAGTCCATTCTGTTCATTTCTGTCCTTGTTTCAGGACATTTCCAGCATGCAATGTTGAGAAGGTTACTTTTGAAATGGAAAATATTTCAACATGCTCGTTATCCTGTTAAAAGTTGTATAACTAATGTTTAAAATGGGTTTTTAAAATGTTTTTATCTGACCGACTGCATTAACTTCAACTTCCTGCAGATGTTTTAATCTCAGGTTTGACATCAAGCACTTTGATGACGACATACACATATATTTTATAATCTAATCCCTTTTTATAATCACCAACATTTTAATTAGTAACTAAATTAATGACCTTTTTTGTAATTATTTGCTTACAATTAAATTTATTTTGTATTTTAATCACATGTAATCAGCTGCTCTCCAACATTTTCATCTGGATGTTTTTTTCTTTCTTTTTATTTGGTCCAAATATCCTGTTTCAGCACTTTCTGTCATCTAAATTGTACTTTAAAGTAAATACTCTGAAAAATGACTTCCTCACAGTAAATAAGAGGGCACCAATTGTGAGTTGATTTTCATGCCATCACGCTTTATTTTACATTTATCCTGCAGATTAGAGCTAATGGAAGCATCTTGCTTTTGATTTGCCGGTTGGCTTCACTGGTTTGTGACTGACAGTTGAATATTTATCTCGGAGCAAACTGAAAAAAAAAAAAGAGAAATGTGAGGAATCAGAGAGGCAGAAACTGGAAGTAAGATGCCTTTGGCTTTTGCTCTGTTCCCAAATGTGCACATTAATTTGAAAGTTTTTCAGAGTGTTCGAACGTATGGCCTGGTATCGGCTCTTTCATGCAGCACCGCAAAATGTGATTGATGGCAGTTCCTGTTGTTTACTGTGGCCATGTTGAAAACGTTCAGAGTGAATGAGCCTGAAAAGAAACACTGACTTTTATGACAAAGCTGACTTGAAAAAATATTGTGGAGGATGTAAATATCAGCAAAATTAAGACTAAAGAGATGTGAGATGAGAAAATAAGATATAAATGTTTTCCATTATAAAGGAAGTCTATGTGCACAAAAGAGACTTTTAATAGAAAATTAGAAGATACGGAAACAGATAAAATAAATACTCTGCTTAATGTTTGCAGATCCCCTTCAGCTCCAGTTAACATTCCTGCCCAGCGGCAAACAGCTGCTGAACATAGTGGAGCATTTAGCAGCTTAAGAGACACATTTTTTGTCTCAGGAGTTGGAGGAGAACAAAACTGAGCTAACATGAAACTGAATATCGGATTTTAAATCATCAAGTCAAAAACACAACTTATACAAATGTGGAAGCTGATCTCATCTGCAGGCTCTGCAAAGAGGCAATTAACTGCAAGCAGGTAACCTATTTCAGTTATATGAGGTGCAAATTGTCTGTTTGAAGTTTCTTGCACTGCCCCCAAGTGGCAAAAAGTAATCAGTGCATTCATATGCACAAATAATGATGGTGCCAAGCATTGAAAAGTGTAAAAGACTTAAATTTATTGGATTATTGTATCAATAAAAAAATCACATTTAGCATGAAAGTTATCAAAAAAGGAACAAATCTCTATTCAAAGTCAATTAACAAGCTTTATTAGACTTTTAAAGTCGTGCCTTTGTCTGCTTCTGATACAAAGACAAGCTGTCAGCTAATGAAGACTATAAAAAGATTCAGAAAAGTGAGTAAGTCCACCTTTATTTTACTTTCTTTAATTCATTTTTTTAATATTCAAAGTACCTTATTTTAGAGTTCAAAGCAAACTTTAGAGATCAACAGCACAAACTGTATGAGGAGGATTACACCAAAGGCAAACAAACAAAAATAACCCTGTTTTTTAAAAGGCAGAACATGAACTTGAGTTGCATTTGTCTTGTTAGAGAACAGGTCAAGACATTATCTCGCAGTAGTTTCGTGCACCACAGTGCGGTTTCTCCTCGTCTACCTTTAACCAGACTGGAATATCTGAAGGTTGAGGCTTATTTAATGAGAATGTTATCTTAAGGATCATTAGGGCAGGTTCTTCCTTTACAGATTCAGTTACATTTCCAGCAGATTACAGGCTGTTGAGGCCATTAGTGAGGAGGCTTTTTTTTCACACCCTCTGTCTCTCTCTATCACTCTTTGTCCTTGTGGGTGATTAGAATGCACCCTGGTTGTCTGTCTGCTTGCTCATTAATCACACAGTGAGAGGCTGGGCCGAGCACTAAATATACAGTTTGTCCTCATCTCAGCACTCCACACAAAGTGCTATTACAGCAGAAAACCACACTGGGTCATAAATGACTCATAAGCAGGGCTACGTGTTGGCTCGCGCCCGTAATAGTAATCCTATCAGTACTTAAGGCGCAGAATGACTCCACAGCACTATTGTAAAATCTTACCGCCATTAAAAAACAAAATCTTGGATAATAACAGCAATTACATTTTGACCTGTGCAGGTATTCTTTGTATATTAACATTTTATTGGAATGTTTTCAGGCGTTTTTTTTCCCAGAAACCACTAACTCCTCACCTATTAATGTGAAACAAGTTATGAACTTAAAATAAAAAATGACACATAGAAGAAAATGTGCTCGCCATTAAGAAATATTTGTCTGGATGTTATCAATCTTCATCTTTGCCTGAAGTGAACCTTACAGCTACAAATGTCATGATAATCCAAGTAAGAATAGAGGAAATATTTGAGCTGATATCCAAGACGAGCTATAAGTATCTCATCAGTTACTTAGTTTGAACAGCGTCTCAAGGCTTGAAGCACATGTTTCAGGCTTACTGTGTTATTACTGACTATTTGCTTAGCATTACGTGCTTTAGTTAGCCTACTGTTGCTGTCACGTCTCCTATTCCTGTTCTGCAAACATGTAGTTAACAGTAATAACAGTGGATCATTTCAGACGGAGACTGACAAATGCCGGCTTTGCATTTCTAGCGAGCAAACACCGGTTTTTGATGGCTAAAGGACAGATGTGTTGGGCTGCAAAAGAGCAGACCAAAGCAGACAGACACAGAGGGAAAGGTGGAGTGAGGAAGGTTTATTAAAGGATGGGGAAGTTTTGGTGGAATGGGGCTTTAAACGGCTGGTGAAAGCGGGGGAAATGAGGGCAGATGAAGTGAAATGCAAGATGAGTCTGCAGGGTACTCAGCTGTGCTCCTCTGGACCGTGTCCTTTCCATTCAACGCAGCACTGGTATCCTCTGCCTCAGCAGTGCACATCTGGCAGCCACCAGACGGTGCAGGCCTGGTGGTCGTAGATGATGTGGGGAGGCTAAAAGCTGCAGCTGGGGGCGAAAGCATGCTGGTAGATACAGTTTTTTTTTTTAACAAAGAAATGTAGATGGAAGGGAAGGGATGGTGATTTCATACTCGTAAGCAGGAAACAGGGCTGATGGATGAAAACTTACGGAGCATTCAAACAGAACATACCTGTGGCCACGATGGACAAGAAGCTGTTTGTGATACAACAGGGTGCCGCTCTCAGGTCCTGGTTGGCCCTCTTTGTCCGCCCATTGGTTTGGGAATGAGAAACCTCGGGAGACGTGCAGGCATCCACAGCAAACATGGTGGAGGAGGAAAGCTGGGGCTTCGAAAGTAACGCCAGGATAGGCTACTATTAGGTGTAACTGATAGGTAGCTAACCAAACATGCTAAAGTTTGCTTCTCCCTGTAAAGCAATATAGATATTTGTAATTTGTACCATTTTTGTGATGACAACGATGAACCTTTTTAACATTTTAATCATTCTTTGTTGACTTTTTATTAACTTTTCTCTCTCTTAAAATGCCAAAAATTACTCTTAATACTGCCCAGGTGAAACCCGATGATTGAAAGGCCTTGCTGGGATGATCCTTATTAATGTTTTTTTAGCAAACAGAAGGTTTCCTGCCTTGACTTTGGTGTGGATGGAACATACAGTGCATATTCAGATATATCCTTTCTCAAAGAAATCAAACAGCTCGATACTTTCACTGCTTGATTTTCATCCTTGGACCAGAGTGAATAGGAGCTCTGCCAGTAATCAAGCCAAAGTAAAAACCTCGAGTACCATAAATGTACTTTTAAAACCCACAGGCGACAAAGGATGCAAATGAGGACATTTAGTTTCATGGAATAAAATTAAAAAAAAAAAAGAAAAAAAGAAAACAGCTTCAGTAATAAGAGCAGACAGTGTTCAACCCTCTGGCCTCACTGGTGCCAATAATTCTCGACAGTCTCGGAGAAGGAGGAGGATATTTGTGATTCAGAAGACTGCGTTCATCGGTTCAACAGACTGCCAAAACGCACCACAACTTCAGATAAATTAGTGATACGTCTGATACAGTTTAGCCACTAAAACACAAGTCAAATCCACCATAGTGGGAGGAGAACTTGCACCGAAATGAAACATACTTCACCAAGAAGCATAATATCCTGTTACCTCAAGGGCACGAGTAAAGAGAGCAAGGACACTGTAATAATGACCTGTTTTCCTTTCTCTAATTATTCTGCTTCAGACGGGCCTCCGTATTCAAAGACCAACCTAAGGGCAGTCATTTACCTGCAACATGAAGTCATAAGCCATTCTTGCTGCATTATTCAGAAGAAAACACAGTGAGGATACAGTCGCTTTCCTAATGAAACTCACTCTTTAATTTAGACGGTGTTTTCGCTCTAACAGCAGCTGAGTGTGTCACTGTGGATTGTTGTACATTTTTAGCATCGGATGTCTGTTCTTTGACCGATGTGATGAACAAAAACAATAAGTCTACTCAGCAATTAACTCTTGAAAATTAAATATATCCTCTACAACAGCTGCAGGTGGGAGCTTTAATTGGAAGACGAAGTTTCTTCCTTTTTCTCTCGGGGAAAAAAGGGATGAGTGGAAGATTCAATTCCACTGGGAAATCTGGGAACTGGGGAGCTCATGTCAAACTCAGTTCATGGGAAATACTGCACACTGTGTTGAAAGCAGCTGTAAATGTCTGCTGTTTATTGAGTCTGAGAGAACAGTGAGTCAAATGAAAAGCAAAAGATCAGGTTGCATTATGGGAAGTGTAGGATTCATGTTTTGTAGTTTAACTCGGACCTTAAACTGGATGCTTTTATATCTGTCTTTTAGTGAATATGTGGTGCAAAATCATTGTATTTCCTCTTTATTGTGCAAATGTGTGACTCCTGTACAAAAAACTGTGGACCAAAGTTTCTTGGTATTTATTCAAACATTTTCTCCAAGTGTTACTGATGTTTTATTGCAGACTGACGTTACAAGATCAGAAGTTTCTTTACAAGTTTTCTGCAGAAAGCTATAAAATGTCCATGCATTTGGAAACAGAAGGGCTGCAAGTTATATCCAAGAAGATGAATGACACTTTTAATTTTCTTATTGACAATTAAAACCTCCTCTGCCTTCCACAAATAAATATCCATCATAAAAAGTGTTGCTGTTGCTTGTGCAGTTGCTACATTACTTTTTTCTCATGTTTCACCTGTTGGTTGAAATGAATCAAAAATCATTGCTCTGCATTTTAAATTCACCTCCCTGCAGCATGATGGAATATTTTCTAAACAGTGTCAATCATCAGCATTGTTGTTGTATTTAATTTTTTCCATGAACAACCAGCTGTTTTATTTCTTTCATGCTGATGGGTTGAAGAGGCTGTCGGAGGAGTTTTTTTTTCTTTCCCCTCCAGGTAAAATATGCATCCTTGATGTGAGGTGGTGTGTTTTCCTCTGACAGGTTGTTTGCTCGGGTAGATGTAAGCGGTTCATCTGCAGCATATTCACGCTTAAAACACACTTAAAACTCAACATGCGAACAGTTTGTGCAGGAGCTCTGAGAGGAACAAGATGCAGAACAAGATGTACTGTACACGTGCTGTATAAATATCTGCTACGTCTTCCAGTGCAGTGTCAAGGCTTTAGAGTACAGCAAACAGAACTGCTGAGCACACACTGTGCAGTATTTGGGCAAGGCTTAATCTACAGAGCGAGCAATGAATCATAAACAAGATGTCTTATTGACTTATCGACCTTTACGCACGTCAAAGCGGTTGCCTGTTTTGTATCCATCCCCCAACGCCATTTCAATTTGAGTCACAATAATTCTCTGGATTGCAACTCTCACATTTCACGCTTGATTTCATATTTCTCTCCACATTTATGGAAAAGCAGTTGTGTTTGCTTACGCAATTTACGTTAATGGCTCTGGAGATTGTTTTTTGCAACGACTTGGACAGCCATAATGTGAGGGAAGTTGCTTTATAAAAACAGTTGTACCCTTTGTCACAGGTCATCTAGCACTGTTCCACCTTGAAGATGAGAGATTTAACATAGCATAAAGCAGGGGATTTACCGACATTACACTGTCCATTCTGCTAACATCATCCGCCGTAATCTTTGAGAAAACACCATTACAAGATTATAAATTAATACACAGGCGACCACTGCTGCCATTACTGCCGCTTCCTTTCACTCTGAGCACAGTCCTACTGAGCCAAAGCATCGTACAGGAGCAGATCACCAATATCACAACCAATCACTGCTGCACACAGAGCCACAGCCCATAGACAACTAACACAACAGAAATAAAACAAATTATTTAAAAGAGTACAAAAGGATGATACAAGTCTTGAATTGGAGAGCAATAAAAGCCGCTGTGAAAAGGTTCAAGCAGGGGTTGATGAAATACAAACACAAGATGGAAAAGAACATTTTACAGAATTTCAAAAACTACAAAAACTGCACCATGACTGACCCTGTCAAGGCGAACCGTTTCAAAAACCGTGGCAAATCAAATGACAAGACAGTCAATCTCTTTCTCCGAGCTGACAAAGCAGGGCCGTTTCTTTTTATTTGAAATCTGAACCACCGCTCAAACAGAAATAATTAAAGCTTGAACGTGTATCTTTTGAAAAAAAAATATCAAAAGCATGACCCTCCTCTCACAACTAAAAAGTTAGATATGTAAGTAAGACCAGGCCCCTTTGTTCACTTTAAAGTTAGCATACTTGTGATGTTGGTGAATAAAAGACATTATTGAGTTGATTTTCTGAATCTATGACCGCTGAAAAGTTGAGTTCCTTTAAAAAACTCAGTGGTGATGTTTTTAATTAAAGCAGTGAACTCATGAGGATCTTGGTTATGTAGAAAAATATTGAGAAATCTTAAGTGCCATTACTCTGTAATTTCAACTTGTAGCCACAGAGGTCGCTGTTGTGCAAAAGTTACATCCTCTGGCTTTACATGTTTGATCTGAAATGTTTCTAAAGAAGAAAAACCACAACACATTTTAGGATTTATGTTGCATTCTAATTGTTTTGAGAAATATCTCAAATTATTTTCCATAAGTTCCTGTTTTATTCAAAGAGTTACAGCGCTGTAAGCAGTAAACACAGGGTGCTTCCTTCGCTTTGAAAAACATACTGCATGAATGTTTGTGCAAAGATAGAAACAGTAGAGTTGCAAAAAGTTGGATACACATGAAACCATCTCATAGCTTTACAAAAGCTTCTTCCTTGTTCATTAATGTTTTGGTTTTTTTCTGCATTTGCAAAGTGCAGACAGTCCTCACAACATCTAACTCTGCAGGTGCAGACATGTTTGTTCAGATTCCGTGCAGTCAGACTCTCTGAATGAATGCTGCCCAGCAGCTTTGGCTCTGATGTGCCCTTCTAAAACAAGTCTGGGTGTCGAGACATTTGGTGCAGATTGGCAGAACCAGATTTATCCCATAATGACTTAGTGGAGCCTGACCTTCCATGTCAAAGGTAAGGTGTGGAGCTGAGCATGACATTTATGGGTCATATCTGCTGTAAATGACTGGAGTGCCCTTTGTCTTCATGGTTGGAGTTAATGGGGATGTCAGGGAGAAGGTGAGGCCATGTCTAACAGTGGAAGAGAGGAATCACAGAGATGGACACACAAATAAGGGAAGTAATACTTTTGTCAGTGTGTAATTTGTGTGAAATTTAACTGATTATTCTTCTTTATGGGGAAGAGAATCAAGAGTTTTTATCAACAGTTGTGGAAAAAATATTCAGATCCTTTACTGAAGTCAAGTAAAGTGAGAATTAGGTTTAAATATACATAAAATAATCACAGTGAAAAACAGGAAAGTCTCAAATATTTGAAGTTTGAGTGATAAAAATTACTTTAAAAATGATTAAGAGTTGCAAATTATTCTTCAAATAAAACAACTACTTGTTCCAGCTTTCACTGCATGTAAATGGTAATAGATACCAAAACTTACTTTATGTTCTTTGAATAGTTTCTATGCCAAAATGTACTTTACAAAGCAACTAGTGAGCAAAATGCTTGAACTACATGGAGTGCTGATAAAAAGTACATCAAGAAGTACAGCACAAAATGACATAAAAAGAAAAGAACTAAAGTAAAAAAAAGCTGCATTTGTATGAAAGTAAGTAGAAAATTACATTCTATAAAAGCTAAGGAAGATGACGCACAGGATAACCAGAGGATGTTATCTGCCTCTGTGTGCTACAATAGCACAATGAAGGTTAGCGTCATAACCTTTTCTGCAGCAGCAGGGTGGACGCGCTGCTTTTTTAACACTCCGCCATGATTGATCAACTCTGAAGGCTTCACTCTCCTTTATTCTGCAAATATTAGGTAAATCACTACCTTTGAAATTACACAGTCAATGCAGAGTCTTTAAAAAGAAACCGCTCATTAAGAAAACTAACACCCTGTAATGTAGCGGCGCTCATGGTTGGCCTTCTTACCTGAGCTGAAGCCAAACTAATATGCAGCAGGTGTAATTACAGACACCATGACAGTTTTGCTGTGCATGCATGTGGAAGGATGCACAACTATTGTTTCACTGCCGCGACTGATGTCACATTTTAATTAACAGGGGGGAAAAAAATCGCTCAGAACAGAAAAAAAACCAAAATCGGTAAAAAAAGAAGAGTTTATTTAAACATCAGCCACCTGCATTTCCTCTCTGTTTATGTTCCACCCTTTAAACACACACACACACACAACAAGGAAACGAGATCCGACCGGTGGCCATTAAAGCAGCCATTAGTTCAGCTGACTCACCTCTTCAAGGAGCCGAATGGCCCCAGGCGCCGTGATGCACCGTGGGTCACATTATGGTTCAGTTACTGCAAAATCTCAAAGGTTAATTCAAGGTCAGCACATTAATTCTTCAGTAAATCATCCTTAAATCTTAATTATTTTTCCTCCCCCACTTTGACTGTCAACAGTTCGCTCAGGTGGCGGCTCTTTCTGTCCTCAAACCACCTTGGAACCGAAATGAGTTAACAAGCTCCAGTCCAGCTAAATCTCTGATTATTCAGATATGATAAGCTTGTAGATCATGATGAAAGTGGCATTATTCCATTTCCAACAAGAGCCAGCGGGTGAAAAAAAAAAAGATGAGCAAAGTCTTTAGTCTTCCACCGGCTCCCTCAACCATTGAAGGCATCAAGACAGAATGAATTCACTCTGTCAACTCTACTTCTTGTCACACATCAGTGTTAACGTCCATATTTATGGGCCTCGGTTCAAGGATGAAAGGTATGTCTTGGTCATAATTTTCAGTTTTAAGTTTCAGTTTTCGAGTTTTGTGAAATCCAGTTGATGGATTGAGATGGTTCTCTTTGTCACCGCCATCTTTCTAGTCCTTTAGCACCACACTGTGTCCGATCTGGGAACTGCAGTTCAGAGAGAGAGAGAGAGAGAGAGAGAGAGAGAGAGAGAGAGAGAGTGTGTGTGTGTGTGTGTGTGTGTGTGTGTGTGTGTGTGTGTGTGTGTTTGCACCACAAAGACCTGCCAAGGTAAGTGTGTGTGGCATTTTGCTGATCCTCATGCTTTTTTAGGGGCTGAAGGTTTCAGATAGTGAATGAATGTGGACACTTTAAGGCCCTTACAAGTATAGTAAGTGTGTGTGTGTTTGTGTGTGTGTGTGTGTGTGTGTGTGTGTGTGTGTGTGCTGGGGGTTGTTTGTGAGTGAGAGAATAAGAGGGACTTCCAGGACTTAATAAACACCATCATACAGCAGGAAAGTGGGGCCATGCTGTGACCAATTATGTGATGAGATGTTTTGTTTAGTTTTTTGTTTTTTTCTTCACATTTTTTGCCAATTTTCCTGTCAGTGTGCTTGTTGTGTGCTCGTCTCTGAAACAGCATTTACCATGAAAATATTCATCCCATCCCATTTGTTTTTTGTTTTTTTTTTGCCTGACATTTCTTAAGCAGCTTCTAAAGAAGCAGAAAAACAAAAAGCACAAACGAGTTTCCGGCTCGTAAATGGAGTCAACCTTTGCAGCTCTGCAGGAAACAGACGAGCATTCACCACTAAAACCAACAAAATTTTGTTTTAAACAACAGTGTTGTGTGGATATTTGGGTTATACTGAGTGCATAAACAATACATGAATAGAAATACATTGAACAGTATTTTAATTGTGCTTCTGTAAAAAAAAAACATCATATGGATTCAATTAAAGGAATAATTCAAATATTCTTATTTGCTTTCATGCAGGGAGTCGGAGGAGATGATAGATATCACCCTCAGGTTTGTGGGACGTACATGAAGCCAGCAGCCAGTTAGCTTAGCAAGGCACAACTGCTGGGAACAAAGACACAACTAAAAGTTTTTACTCTTGTACTTTTGTATTTAAAAAGTATTATTACTTTAGGACTGTTTCGCCTATTTCCAGTATTTATCTAGTAAAGCTGAGTTTCCTGGATATTAGTGTTAGCTTAATATTCAATGTATAGATATGACAGTTGTATAGATCTTCTTATCTCAGTCTTAGTGAGGAGTGAATAAGCAGATTTCCTTTCAAACTGTTAACACACACACAGAAATTAGTGTAAATTGGTATTTTTTCATTACTTACACCCTGGTTCGTTCTTCAGAAGGTTAGCTTTAAAGAGTTTATTTCCTGATGTTGTAGATAGGAATTAATAACAATGTGAGCCACTTAACGAACATGTGGGTCTACTGGAGTAGGAGTTCAGCAGCATAAAACAGAAATACTTGAGTAAAAGTAATCCTCCTAGTTACTTTTGACTATTGCTGCTAAATTAGCTGCACTGAGATGAGATTCTCTGGATTTAGTGCTTTTAAAAGCTTGATTGAAGCCCAATTCAAATACAGATTTACCAAAATGTAAAGAATGGTGTTGTGGTTAAAAAGCCACTGTCTCTCCTGCCTCTCCTGCTCCCTTCCTCTCATCCTTTCTATAAATTGAACTCACTGTTGTTTCGATCACCCACACACAAAAAAAAATATGATGTTGCCAGTCTCACTGAAGCTTCCGCAAATTCTCAGCAATCCATCATCCACGCCGTATTAATCACAGACTAGCTGCCATCCACGTTCTGAATTAGCTTTGCAGAACGAAACCCTTCTGAGATAATCACTTTTTCATCACCGATAATGTGACGCGGAGCAAACTCAGACGTGGATGTGATGTGATGTGTAGGACAAAGGACAGATGTGCGTCTCTTTGTTCAGCTGCATATAGATTTTCATTTAAAGGACGAGTGTCCGCCATTTGTGCATCAACCTTGTTGTAGATATGCTGTCTTATGCAGTGTGCTATAGCATTTCAGGTCAGTCAGCCTGCCTTGATGCCTTCTGAGACAATATATTTGAATGGCACACGTTCAGTTGGGTGCAAAGTGATTAAATGTCTTGTGTATGGCCGCTTTTAAAAAGAGATTTGATTGTAACTAATAAGAAAATAATTAAATTTCCATCTTTAAAATGTTTTTGTCCCTTTACTTTGAAATTTACTCACAATAATCAGATATATTTTCCTTGATAAAGGTGGTTGATATGTGGATGAAGTATAAAACTGAAGAAAAACTGACCAGTTCAGAGTTTTATCTTTCACTTTCTCCACAGTGAGACAGGGTTTGAAAAATCCTTTCAGTTGAACATTGTGAAAGGATGTATTTTTTTTTAAAAAGGGTGATGTTATTAGTGAGCAACATCTTATTTGATACCAGTAAATATGACAAAAAGGTCTGACATTCAGAAACATTCCTATCAGAGCTGGCATTAAGAGGGAGCATTGAGACGGACTGGTTTGTGATCTCTGAGAAAATGTTTTCCATTTAGTTCAAAGCGTGAGTTGAAAGTGCTCGAAGATTGAGTCCACCGGGAGCCATCAGCTTTTTGGAACATTTTCTTTCTTCCTGACAGTCGCACTGCTCCGTATCTCTGTTCGAGGTTGTGTATTAGTTGTCTGAAACTTGATGGGTGCTGCTATCTCCTTTGCCAGGTTAGCACTGCCGAGACTCTTTATCAAGGGAGGCATGGCAGTGTCTATTTTTTAAAAAAGATAAGGGGTTTCCACGCAACAAATGCAGCCAAAATATGTCCACTTATATTACATCGACTTGCTCAAGGAGCTTGTCATCTTATGAATGGTGTATATGCTCCGTGTCAGAATTTAACACCAATGAAATCACGGCTGCTGAGGTGGTTTGAGTGAGTGAGACTTAAGAGTACATTTGCTTAAAGTCGCAGCACCGGCCGTCAATCTACATCATGTTAACTGTATTTATCTGCTGCGATAAGCACACTGCAGGTGAGTGAGAGTGTGCTGATGCTTGACATGACACTGCCATCCAGTGGTGTGATCTGTGAAGTCACCGCGTTTCCAGCTTGTCACTTCCAATGCGTGTAACTTTGAGAAAAACCTTGTATTGATTAAAAGAAAGACAATATGTTGTTGGCATTTCTTTAATAAACATTTGCCAAAGGAGGAGGGAGGGGGACAAAAATCATTTTTAGTACAAAATAAGACATTGTTTCCTTTTTGAAATTGGGTTATGAGTGTTTTTTTTGTTTTTGCTAATGATTTTACAACACCTATTGGCAAAAAGGCATGTGGAATTTAAAGTGAAAACAGCCTTTCTGCAACACGTCCCATCAGATTTGCTGCAGTCGTCCAAGTGCTTCCAGTTTTCTCTGGAACTAACAGTCCTTATCCTCAAATAACTCCCTGTGCTGATACCTAAGCCATCAACCCATTCAACTGAGCAATCATTGTTTCAACATAATAATGGACATATAAAAGAGGACACTACATTACTGGTCATATTCCTAATTGTGCAGATAAAGCACATCATCCGTTTCCTTTCATAGCTAAAATAGTTTCCGCCTACTTCAGTCAGTAGTGCAAAACATTAATACTAGTTTGCCCTCGAGCAATTACAGAAAGGCTAAGGTAGAGATTTAAAATTTACCCAGCCTGATAAATGTACACTCAAAAAAGGTAAAAGTTTAATTTAAAAGACAGCAGAATAGATTACAAAAAAATATGAAAATGGTATGAGCAAGAAAAGCTCCTCCGGTGTTATTCAGCCGTCCTTCTGCAACATAATCCACATTCCAGACTGAGGAAGAATACAATGCCTTACACAGATTTAAGTTATTACAAACTGAGTGTGCATCTCCAGATCTGTCTGGTCTGGCCTGAGAGGCTTCAGGCTCCAAACGGAGTCCTTGAGCCTTTTGTTCATTGTCACAAACTGCCATTTCATATTTCCAGTCTCTCAGAAAGGCAGGCCGCGTCCTCTGATTGTTGCCGTCGAGTTCACATGTGGGACAAAGCCGAGGGGTAGTGGTGGAGCCCCGACTTGGGAAGGTGAGCCCCAGGATTGTCCTGGTGCTGGGATGGGTGGGGGAGGAGGTACACCATCCTTTCTGGCCATGGCGTGGTTGTACAGGTGGAGAGGGCTGGGGTTGGGCTGTCCCTCCACAGGTAAGGGGCTGTGATTGTACTTAAAACGGTGGTCTTTGTCCCCGGTGAACACCATGCTGCTGGTCTCAGAGGCCCCGGTGCCTGGAGGGAAGGAGTCTGGGTGGGCTGGGGCCAGAACGCCTGCTGCAGACGACGAGCCAGCAGCCTGAGCTGGTCCACTAAATACTTCCCTCAGAGCGTGAGGTGGCAGGCCTCCACCTAACATGTGACCCATGTAGCCGTCGCCGAACCCTGCAGGAGTGAAAGGGGGAGGAGGTGGGTGGCTGTAGTCTCCGCCGTATCCGGGGCCCTCTGCAGTGGGGAGTGGTGGGTAGTCTGGCTCTGGTGGTCTCCCTCCATCGCCTCCACCTGCAGAGGCAATAGGTGGAGCGTGGCCTGTTTTGGGCTCAGGTGGAGGCTGGCGATAGTCCAGGTCTGCATGTGGCGGAGGCTCTGGAGGCTCAGGTGGTCTCTGATCTGGAGGCAGGATGGAAACTCCACCTACTTCAGACACTGAGAGACAGAAAGTACGACATGTTAGGAAACAATGAAAACACTGTGTGTGTGTGAATGAATAGTTCGGATAGAGAGTTGATTTCTTTGTCACAAAACAAAACATAAAATGTATTTTGGACCTCGATCCTCATATATCTTGATAGTTTTGATTAAACTCGATGTTCAGCAGTCTCACTAAAAAGATTCAAAAGACAAAGATTCACCTGGAGAGACTGGACTGGGCTCTGGGGGCTGTTTGATCTCTGGAGGTAGAAGCTGCCCTCCTGGTGCTCCTCCTGCAGGGTTGGTGGTCTCCGCCCCTTCTCCACTGTCACTCGGTTCTCGTCGCTGACCTTGTTGACCCTGCTGACCCTGCTGAGCCTGGAGGAGCTGAGCCAGCAGCATGGTCATGGCTGTCTGCGTGGCAGCTGCGGCCTCTCCTTCTGGAATACCCGACGGTGCAGATACGGGGGGAGAGGGAGGCTTGGGCATAGGGGGTGTACGCGGCATGCCTGCAGGAGCAGCGGGCTGGGGAGGCTTGGTAGGTGTAGGTGGAGGAGGAGGCTCAGCTGGGTCGGTGGGAGCTAGGGCTTTGGAGAGCTGCTGTAAGGTTTCCTGGTTGACCTTCGTGCTCATGGACTGGACCAACTGGGCCGTGTTGACTGCACTTGTTGGCTGGCCAAGGAAGTTCAGGAGGACTGCCAGCTGCTCCTGGGTTAACTGAGAGTTTGGACCCTTTGGGTCTGTAAGAAAACAGAAAACATGAGTCATTTATTAGTGGAGATTCCACTGAAAGATCCAGTAAAAACATTTTTTGCTTAAAAAAGAGAAAAACTTATATGTACATCAGAATGAGTTGCAACATTTGAGACTTTTTTATACCAATTAAAATTCCATCAATAATCACTATCACATGCAGAAACCAATGTAAAAGTAAAAAAGAATTGTTACGGGTCCAAAGTTAGCATAGGATACAACTTTTGGGTAGTTTTTTTTGTCTGACAATCCTTCCAACAATCTTGGGGTTGCTCCTAATTCATGGCTGGTCTAAACTGGTATTTTGCTCAAATGATTCTGTAGAGAGACGTGCTTACATGCGCAGTCCTCGTGTGACAGACTTGATCACAATCTCCACGTGTCTGACACGTCCAACATGTTTGATGGACATCAGACATGTTTGAGCTTCATTTTTTTAAGCTTGCAGTGCAAACATAGCACTCAAAAGTGCAACCAGCTGACAATGAGTCCAGCTCCATGTTTGTTTTTACACATGCCAAGTTTGTTTTAGCTCCCTGGAATTGCTGCTCTGAAATGTTAAGTGTGTAATCAATGAGTGTGTTCCTGCGTTCAGACTGAACTGTCTGGTGTGTGCATTCTCACAATTAGCGTATAAGAAATTGGTTAAATCTATCTTTAGATCTGCGGTTTCAGATGTTTTTTTAAGTCATCAGAGAGGTTACACAACCAAACTCGTATGACCGCTTACAAACTAAACCAACTAAAACTGAATATTGCACATCCATATTTAAAAATACACTGTTACTTGTTTATTATGTACATCAGAAGTGTTTCTCTTGAATACACTGTATCGCACTTACTCATAGTGTAAAGCACCCTTGATACAGATATGTGCGATTCAAAGTAAGTCAGCGATGACTCACAAGTAAATAGTATCACATTATAAATACAAATAACAGTTGAACTCACCCAGCAGTGCGGAAGCAGCAGCATTCGGAGCTTTGACACCTCCAGGGGCAGGGAAGCCTTGGGGAGTGTTGCTGCGGCTGTCATCAAGGCCCAGCTCTTTACGTGGCGCCTTCGGGGCTGCCAATTCCTCCGGTATCTGCTTCTGTCGCCGACGTTTCTTACTCCACAGCTCATGACAGTCCTGCCACAGCGGAAGACTGGAGAGGTGGAAACAGTTAAAAATGGTGGGAGAACATTAAGAGTGTTGTAACACTGCTAATAAACATGTTGATGCAACGTGAGGTACAACATACTCTGGTGGGGGCATCTTGTCTGGGTCAACGTCCTTGAGGAACTCGCTGCCCAACGCTTGCTCAGCCGTGCAGCGTTTGCTGGGATCCAAGTTTAACATGTGGTCAAACAGGTCCAGGGCAGACGGAGGGATACTGGTCGGACACCAGAGCACAAGATTTCATTACAGTGCACTGGTAGTCGGCCCAATCTTTAAATGTTCTATTATGCAGCGTATACATCAACTTACAAAGCAAACTCCTCTCGTAACCGTCTTCTGTACTGTTTCTTTGGCTTCATGGTGTTGAAGAAGGGGAGTTTAATTACATCTGGCCAGACCGCGGGGCAGGGGCTGCCACATATTCGGCTGCAGGACAGAAATTCATTTTTGTTTAAGCAGAGCACAGGAATGTGTGGACATCATAGGCAACAGGGATTTTCTACATATCCGACACTGGGTGTTGTTCAGACAACACCCAAAGAAGTGGCCTGACATGTTTTTTTTTGTTTTTTTCTCTATGATATGCCTCACATAGCTCACAGTTAAGAAAGATCTGTGTGAACTTTCAGGGTTTCCAGCAACAGAGGTGGATTTTCTCCACTGACTTCATAACCACCTT
The DNA here is from genome assembly GCA_029814765.1 of Acanthurus leucopareius. Lineage (NCBI taxonomy): Eukaryota > Metazoa > Chordata > Actinopteri > Acanthuriformes > Acanthuridae > Acanthurus > Acanthurus leucopareius. The sequence continues at coordinate 3,223,499 of JAQMCX010000032.1, forward strand.
CATATTTCCTTTAGCAAAGGCAGCCATGACAAATCAAGTAAGGCCTGTTAATAAAAACATCTTGTGGCTTTGTAGCACTGAGGTTGATTGGGAGGATGATGGAAATTATTAGTAATGCTTCCTCTTCCTGTTTTAGGTAATCGAAACCCCTTCTCTGTCTCTGGCTCATGTTGGTGCACCACTTAATAAAAGCTGGTTAAGAGTTCAGGACTTAAGTTTTAAGACATCAATATTTTGTCCTGATTTAGCCTGAACTTACCTGATAAGCTCTAGCTGGGCAAGCTCCTGATTAGCTTGAAAAATGGGTTTCTTTGTGAACAGCTCTCCAAGAATGCATCTGTAACAGACAAAATAAGATAGTAATGAAGATTAATACTGACAGGGCAGATGATGAAGACCCACACAGTACACAAACTGAAGTCACTTACCCACAGCTCCACACATCAATAGCCGGAGTGTACCTCTCTTCTCCCAAAAGTAACTCAGGGGGACGGTACCATAGTGTAATCACTTTGTTGGTGTATGGACGACTAAGCATGAGAACAAAGGACAAGAGGTTATGTTATCACACATGAGAATGAAAAATAACAGTGAAGATAACAGGTGTGGAGTTCATCAGTGAAGCTCACCTCTCTTCAGAGTTATACAGCCGAGCAAGACCAAAGTCTGCGAGCTTTATTTGACCTCTGATTTGGAGAAAGAACATTTTATGTAATGGGGAAATGTGCTTAAGTATGTAATAAAACAAAACTCTTCATGCTATTTAAGTGCAAAAATATTGCCAACTCACTTGTTATTGAGCAGAATGTTGGAGCATTTGATATCTCTATGCAGAAAGTTTTTCTTGTGGCAGTAATCCAGGCCCTCCAGCAGCTGTCGCATAAAAGACTTAATGTGGCTCTCGTTGAAATGAACCAAGCCAGATTCAAGCAAACCCATCAAGTCGTGGTCCATGTATTCAAATACAAGATAGAAAGCACCTGAGATGAAAAAATAAAGATTTAGTCATTTAAACAGATGATTTATTTAAAGAAAATCATGTTATGTAGCAGGATCATGAGGTCACCAGTGAAAACAATGTACCTTTGTCATTCTTAAAATCTAAAGCATCTTCCTTGTCTGTGACAATCTCCTTCATGTTTATGATGCTCTTGTGGTTGAGTTGTCGCAAAATCTTAATCTCTCTGATGGCGGTGATTGGGAAGCCCTCCTTTTCATTGTCCAGTCGAACCTTCTTCAAAGCAACCATTTCAGCTATGAAACAGAAGAAAGAACACAGTTCAGGGACTTCTCCTGGAGTCACTTCCCCATATTTGAATCCACATCCTCCAAACACTCACCAGTGTCTTTGTCTTTAGCCTTGTACACCTGACCGTAGGTGCCCTCTCCTGTGATTCCAATGATCTCAAACTTGTCCACGCAGCGTTTGCCCCAATCGATCTCAGTTTCCTTAATCTCACCATATCTTGGGCCACAAATTCTGGAGATTACAAGAAAATATTTGAGTGTAAGTGTACATATAGAAAACAAAAGCTAGAGTGAAGACAATACAGCACTAAATGCACGGTTACATACTTTGGTCTTCGGCGAAGTGTTTGGGACTTTTTATCTTCAGGTGGGCTGTGCGGGGAAGACGTGCCACCAGGAAGTTCAGGCGGCAGAGGCAGGTCGGTCAGAAGCTGGCGTCCCTTTCGCTCAGACTTTTTCTTTCCTGAGAGTGGGCTATCCTTCAAGCTAAAAGTAGAAAAATGTAACACGTATAGAGAGTGAGTAACTCTTGTCAATCAAGTTTAAAAGTGCAGTAAAATTTTAGGTCAGTTATCACAACAATACATCCATACCTGTCCCCTTTATTCATATGCTCCAGGACTGTTTGTGGCAATGGTAGGGATGGCAGAGTTGAGATGAGCGGAGCAGCTGCTCGTTCCTTGTCCTTGCTCTGTCCAGGTGCTGGTGCTTTCCTTTTATCTTTGTGTACGGACTCATCTTTCCCCTTTCCATCTCTGTCCTTGCTAGTTTGGTGGTCAGTGGCCCTCTTGGAGGACTTGTCAGAGGGGGACTGAGGCTGGCTCGTTGTGGGAGTTCGGGGACCCTTCTCTGGCGGTGGGGGAGACGGGGGGCGGCCCTTTCTGGATGCGTGATTAGACTTTGGGCTGGGCTGGTGAGCAGACGAGGAAACCTTAGTTGGAGTAGATGTGTTGCTGGAGTTCTTGGCCTTGGCAGCTGCTCCTGCAGCTTTAGCCTTTTTCTGCTTGCTTAGTTCAGCAGCGAGACTGGTTTTGAAGGTGAGTGTGCTTGGTGAGAGGCTAGAAGGGCGACTGCGAGAGCGAGAGTGGCGGTGACGACTGCGAGAACGTGAATGCCTTGAGGATGAATATGGACTTCTGCTACGTGACCTAGCAGAGCGCCTAGAAAGAAAATGACAAGAAATAACTTAAAACTTTGCTTTGACATTATAAACTTCACATACAATTGTATTTACTCGTAATATATAAGAAATCCAGAAGATATGTAAATTTGAAGAATGCTATGTCACGATAGAAACAATATTTTGTGCATTCTTAAAATTGTAAAGTCACAGGCAGGACTACTTTCTTTCTTATTCCATAATCTAGTCAAAAATTCATGAAAAAGCTTAACAATGCCAACTAATACTGACATAAAACATGAGGTCTTCAACAAATACCAAATTTACAACTTTTATGTAGCTACGAATACATCATTAAGAGGCGAATTTTTTACATAAACCTAATATAAAGCAGTGTTTTTGACTATTACTACAGACAACTCACATCATCCATTTAGTTTCTTTTTCAGAACTCACCTGACATCTGGACTGGGGCTCAGGGACTTTCTGTATGGACTTCGTGATCTTCTGCGGTTTCCAAAAGGACTTGAACCAAACTCTCCTTGTTCATACGGACTATGTCGGCCATAACTTGGGGACCTGCGCCAGTTCACTGGGCTCGCAGGGGACCGCTTCCTTTTGTTGCTAGAGTACGAACTGGGTGACTTCGGCATACCATATGCCCCGTACACATCTGCATCCCGGCTGTAATATGTGGAACTGGGAGAGAGTCTTTTGCTCCCGTAAGTTGGACTTCGTCTCGATATTAGCTGGTTATAACCACCAGGAGACTGGTAGCTATATGAATGCGATGTCCCATAGGGACTTTCTGCTTTGAAACCAGGACTTCTCCTGTATGCCCTGAGGTCTTCACGGTCATCTCTATAAGATTGAGGAGCATCCCTGTATGCAGATGGGGGCTCTTTATCAGATCTTGTTTTGCTTCTGTGACTTTTTGAATCCCTCTTATCTGCAGATTGTGAGGACTGAGATGTAGATGTCCTTTTACCATTTCTGTCATTGCTCCTTGTAGTGTCTCTGTGATTTTTAGAGCCACTTAGGCTACTTCCACTCCTAGCTTTTGAGGTGTCTCTCTCACGGCTCTGGCGATCCTTTTTCCTGCCTAGCTCCTTGTCTGGTTTGCTCTTCTCAGATGGTCCTCTTATTTGTTCGTCCTTGCCAATACTTATTCCCTCCCGGTCTTTCTGGTGACTCTTATCTGGGGATGGTGGCTCAACAAAGTCACCAAAGTCAACATCGCTGAGTCGATCCACCGAGAGTCTGTCAGCATGGGTGACAAGTTTAGGAGAGGGGCTACCAGAAAATCGCTCTGACTGGGAGCTCACGTCATCGTACTCTACCAATGTCCGAAGTTCAACCTCTTTTTCAAAAGTGCTCTTTCGGTCATTGTCAGGGTCTCCTGTTGTACCGGTTTGCCACAAGTCCCTTTCCTTGGCCTGCCTTCGTTTCTTTCTCCTAGAAGCCGATGACCGCCTCTTCTCACGGTGTCTGTCTCGCTGAGCAGCACCGCTCCCTGCCTTACTACGCCTGTCCTGCCTGTTAGCATTTCTCTGTGCAGAAGGGCTCCGTCCCCGACCCTCGCGAAGCACCTCCGAATTAGGCATTTATGAACGAAATAAATGCTATAGTCAAGTTGAGAATAATATTGGTATTATATACTTTACCTACACTATGTTCCTTGTTGTGTCGTGGAACAAAACATTGGGCTAGCTGGGCAACAAGCTAGTTAGCTAACGTAACAGCAAATTCACAATTAGACAGCCAGCTAGCTAGCTAGCTAAATCACAAGCTTAACATTAGCATTACAAAGCTAGCCCGTTTAAGGTTCCAGAAAAAGTGGGTTACTCCGGGCAGTAATTCATGACACTTGGTGCCTATAGATTCCGTTACATTAAATCAACAGTACTGTGCTAAGTTTTAAAAACAGTCGCTACTCAACCATTGTGCTCCAAGACGGACATCTCCCAGATTTGCAAGCTAATGGTAGTCGGTTTAGCCAGCTAGCCTCCAATAGCTAACTGTGTCCAGTCGCATTCCATTTCAAGGAAGAGGCCCAAAGCGCCTCTAATTTAAAATCCAGTTCTTCTGAAATGTTGCAGTTCGTGGAAGCATGTAAATCCATTAACCATACAGTGTCAAAGTGAAAGTAAAAAGACTCTGTCTCCCTCTTACAAACTTCTTCTTGCCTTCCATCACACTCCAGTGTGCAACAAGGAAGTGAATGGCACGCGAGTTGGCCGGATAGCTGCCGCTAGCTAGCTAGCTAGCCGCTAGCACTTTAGCCAGCTATCTTTCTTTTCTCCTTGCGTGGAGTTCAATGCAACTCAGTCAAGATGCAATAAAACAATGCTATTCAAAAGCACCTCTGCCTCAGCGTATCCTGCCGGTTTGCTGCTCCCACTCACTACCACATGATCCAAATGTAACAAGCGTCTTTCCGCACAAAATGGCTCATCAATTCCTTTAATTTTTATTTCAAAATATTGTAACTTTGTTCGCAATGTGCCTTCTCGTCTGGGCCCAGACAGCTTTCAAACTACAGGCCTTGTGCGTCGGTGTGGACCAATGATACCCGTATGCGTAATCCAGATCAGCGGTTACGTCACCGCTAAGGGAAACCCCTACCTTCAAAATATAATACAAAATATACAATTCAAATCAACGAGGGGTTACAACATTTTAAATGAACCAAGTGCTAGATAATTTAAATACTTTATTTCCTTATATACTTTTTGATTATCTCTAAAATATCATACATATTGACGTATTTGATTGCTCATATTGCTTCTACACCTCTGCTATGCTGCCGATTTGGGGAAAAGTTTTGATACTTGGATTTTATGGCTTTAGTTTTTACTCATATTATACTCACAGAAAGCTTTTTTTAATTACTAAGTGCATCTATCCATCTCTCCTTGCCCGGCTCCATTTTGAGAAACCTGTTACACTGGAATGAAATGTTCACATTACATCTGTGTCAATTATATGCTGATTTCAAGCTGATCAAAAGCATGTCGCCTGAAGTCTAAATTTAGATACTTTTTCTCTTATATTTTAACGACTCAAGTTCCACTGTAATAACTGAAATACATCCACGTCAATACTACAATAAATCAATACCTCTGTTTGTCCTTGTCAATGACACTGGCATAACCACACATTAGACTGATCCAAGAAATAGAGTGACTGTGTTAACACAGACAAAAGCTGTCACACACATTATAGTGCAACAAGAACAATTAAGTAGAGTCAAATTATGCTTTATAAACTGCCTACAAACATGGTATATTAGGGGCATTTTCATAGGAAAACTGGTTAATACAATGAGAAGCGATCATATCTGAAAATTCACTTGTATCTAATGTTATAAAATTCTTTAAATTCATGATTCATTGTTCCTGTGATACTAAATCATTACTGTGTGGGATTGAAAATGCCAAGTTGCAAAGGAACATTCATTTCACAATCCAAGACGAATCAGTAATCTCGACACAAAGAAAATATGGATACATTTAAAAATGTTATTAGTAATATCCACTTTATTTGCCATTTCCAAATAACTCACAAAAATGAATTGAAATGTAAGCTTCACCTCTTGCATTCACAAACAGATAGGCTACATTAGTGGTTATGTTTAAAATAAGTAAACATGAAGGAAACATTGATGGCATACATACAACCATCCAATCAAACACATAGATATCTTTTTTTTAATTATTCCAAGGGTATTTATATAAAAGGCAAAACAAGTTATTTGAATACCCAGTAGGACAGCTTGCTCATAGCTTTCACACAAATATCTGTTTCAGTATCACCCCTTAAATCCTGCTGAAAATATTTGGGCCATCATCTCTATTAAATTATACGTGAAGAAAAATAGAAAAAAAAAAAGGAGAATAAATATGAAGAGACTTTTTAAAAAAAAAGCATTGAAACAAGAATTAGTGTTAAGCCAATGTTAGAATAAGCAAGCACTATGGTGGTCACTCGTGAGTACTGCAGCTTCTGCAACCCTAAATGATGAAGACACACAGAAGCTAATGTAATGCCTATGAGCTAAGGAGAGTATGCCATAACAGACTGTGATTCTTACACCATATGTCAGTTTTCTGCACCTGTCAGTTTAACTACCAGGGGTGTTTCAATCATAGCATGTTGTACTGGAGGTTAGCCCTTAAAATATAATAACCCAAACTACTTTCCAAACATTCGGAGGCCATGGCATCTCAACGTTTTGGGTTTGAGTTCCCCCTTTGTTCATCTCATCTCACACTCCCATTTTTAAACTCTTAACTCTCTCTACAGTGTGCTTTTCAGTTAATAACAAGTAATGCAGGGGGTATTCTTTTGCATTACTATTTTTTTTTGTACAATAAACATATTGACTTAAATATATGTCAAACAAAGTCAAAGCATCAGATTCTCGAGTGTTCACGTGTAAATTCTGGGGATTTTGAAGCATAAAAATGTTCACAATCTTTGAATGATATTAGATTTTCTAAACTGTGGTCAGATCTCTGAGCAGCATTCAAGCTTTAAATGCTTCTACTTTACTCATTGTTGTTAAAAGCAGTTTACAGACTCAGTGTTTTCAAATGCTTCCAAGTTTCATATTTTCTTCCTCTTTACTATTACAACAATCATTTTTTGCATAGACTCCAGTGTCGGGCCTCCTTTTGGTTGAAGGAATCCTTTTTATGTAAATGGTGAGCGGTTTCCGTTGGTGAAACACGCTCACATTTACTCTACTGTTAATGACTGGAGTGAATAGTGTCAGAAACCTCTGGTGGGTGGTCAGACATAACGACTGAAAACAATATTTTTTTTTTAATAATAGGAAGCTTTGTGTTAAAAAATAATAAAGAGTGGGTCAGAAAAGAAAAACTGGGAGAAAGAAGGGGCAGATTTCACAGTGTGTTTTGGTCTGTAATTATCTGAAGCACTCTCATTTTGCCAATTTTTAACTGCTTCTTTCCAGTAAAAAGCTTTCCAGTAAGTACATGAGCAAGACTGAATGAACATATGAGGGAGTTGGTGAAGATGTTTCCACAGCTTTATAACACCAGGCAGTCTTACACAAAGGTAAACAAAGCAGAATGTCAATGACCTCTAAACTCTAAACTCTGCACATCGTCGGGAGTTTAAGATTACAGGCAAACAGGATGTTTTTTGGGGGATTATTCACATTCACAATGGACAGAGAGGCAACAGTGATGCACTGTACAAGAAGTACTAAATCCTTTGCATTTCTTTCACAGGCCAGTCAGAATGAAATTCTCGAAGTTCCCCTTCAGCGATCGCCACCATCAGTTTTACTCAAACACTGTAGTGCTTACTTTTCATGCTCACTATAGCAGGTTGTCACTTCCATTAGTAAGTGGGCACTTGTTTGTACTAGCTAGCGTTTTTCTTTGGTGACTGAGAGCAACCTTTTTTGGACAGTTACCTCCTCACTTCTATCAAGCCTGCATTCATTTTTTATTTATATTTTCCGCCTTGCGATTCATCTTTCCATTAACTTGTTCACACTAAGACCCTTATTAAGAAATACATTAAAGTAAAAAAGGAGGGGAATAAAAGGTTGGAGATTAAAAGTCTGAGCCAGAAAAAGTAAAATTTTCAAAAGAAAGCTTTACATAACTGGAAGCTATTCATTTGATCAACTTTAAAATGTAGGATGTAGTGTTATGGATCACCTTTTATCAGAGCACCAGGGATCCTTTTGTCGCAAATAAAAAAGGGGGGAAAAAAAGGCAATGAAAGTTTATTAGACGAGTGAGGTAAACTTCTTGAAATGTTAGATTTGAAAAAAGTTCAAGTGTTGTAAAATCCCTCACAGATTTAAGGGGATGATCAATGTAATTTGTGCATTTGAGAAGACTCAAAGTGACGCGAAGGAGAAAGAAAATGGAAACATGAGTGCGCTTATCTTACACTGGTTGATAGGAAAGGAGAAGGAAAAAACAGTTTGACTTCACAGATTAAAAATAAGTGTTCATAGCCATACAACGTAATAAAATCGAGGTGTAAAACGACAAACAGGAATGGCATCAAATTGCAGCTCTGGCTTACTTAACGCAACAATCTTTCAATTAAAACGTTTCATTGTTTCACCGGTGCAATGTACATTTTCTTGGTGGCACTTGATGAATTCTGGGTTGACACTACACTGCTGAGTCTGCTAACTTACGTCTCCTATCCAAGATCCAGTTACATGTTCCCCATTTAACCTTGGCTCTGACACCTTATTTTTTTTTTAAATCTTTTCTTTTGAACTGCACGTTGTCTGAATATATTATACACATCAACTTTACAATGAAAAGTTTTTTTTTTAAAACATTTCAGGGCTCAGCCTCTTTGTCAAGCTTAGGCCTAAATTAAAACACCATCCATTTACTACACTCTGTAATGTGGTCAGATTAAGAGAGAGAGAGAGTACATAAATTATTTGGAGTGTCAGCACATAAAAAGTTAGAGCTATAAATGGTGTATGGAGTGCCACCTTACTACTTCCTGACACACGGTCAGATGTCCTGTTAGCCAGGAACAGAAAGTTATGGTCAGGTACGGGCACAAAATAAATGCAAAAGTCTGAGAAATGTATATGTACACAAGCAGCCACCCTGCTCTCTGTTACCACTATAAAATACAGCATCTCTCTCTAATTCTCTTGGCCAAACTTTTACTTTTCTTCTTCCCATTCTTCTCTTTGCTGTCCTCCATTTTCCTTGCCCGGATCTCTCTCATCAAGTCAAAGAACACCTGTCAAAACACAAAATATGCGAGTTCAGGTTTCTCTGTTTGCGCAATATCAGTGATAAAAACTAATTTAGTCAGGGAAGCCTATCGTTAGATAGTCAAACATACCTTGTCAACATTGGCACGGGTTTTGGCAGAAGTCTCCACATAGCATACGCCCCACTGCTCAGCACGTGCCTTCGCCTCGTCTGCGCTGACCTGCCGTCGGTCATCCAAGTCTGACTTGTTACCGACCAAGAGAAATGGCACGTTCTCGTCCTCCTTCACTCGCAGAATCTGCTCTCTGTAAAACAGGAAACGTCATTCAGCCATGAATTATGTAAACAAACAGACCACTACTGGTTTAAAGTAGCCTTAAGTACAGAGTGAATGAGGCAAAATGGTAGAAAATACAGTTGCCTTTATTGACGTTTTCAAAAATGTCAATACCTGTACCTAATGATCACTGTCATTAAATTCTAATGCGGAGGAAACTGTCTCATTGAAATGGTACCAGACCTGAAGTCTACTGTTGCTGCAAATGACTCCAGTTCTGTGATGGAAAACACGCAGAGGAAACCCTCGCCACTGCGGAAGTAGTTATCCCGTATGGCTGCGTAGTCCTCTTGACCAGCTGTGTCGAGGATGTCAATCTGTACCTCCTCTCCATCCAGCACCACTTTCTTCCTGTAACTGTCTGCTTTGGTGGGCTCATAGTCTTCGACAAACTGCAAGAAATAACAATTGTGTTACAAATTGTGGTTGAATTGGACTTCAATAATGCCGACAAAGAGACACCATCTTATCTCAACAAATGTGAATATTACTCAACTGTAAAAATGTAATGTGCTTACCTCATCATACATGAACTGGAGAGTGAGTGCTGATTTCCCCACTCCTCCACTGCCCACCATAATCACTTTGTGAAGGGCTAGAGAGTTCTGCCCTTTTGGCTTAGCAGCTGCCATGGCTCTGAGTACCGAGAGATCTGAGTGTAAAAGGGAGGAAGTTCAACGTGGAACCGGAGGTGGAGGGAAGGATTGTGAAGCAAAGATTGTAAAAATCAGTCCGAGGATTCCAGCTACAACAAAGAGCCAGAAAAGAGAGAAAAGAGAAAAAAGAGAGGAGAGACTCTAAAATGTTTCATCATCATCATTTCGAAGGCTCTAGATTACAATTTTGCGGCAAGATTACACAGCTATCATTGCGTCTCCTAGCAATAAAATGAAATCAGGAGATACTGCCTTTACACTGTAAATGTAGTCCAGAGGGTAATTCTCTGTACCTTGTTCCGACTACAGCAATATAAAATGTGATAATGGCCATTGGAACTAGATGGATGCATTAGAGACTGCTTCATAATCACCATTCTTCATTATCACGCATCCCTGCAGCTACATCACTGCAAAAAGATTATATTTCCTTAATAAAAGCTATAATGAACATTGAACTTCTTCTTTGCAACAACAAAAAGTCAACTGTTACACATGTATCACTGATGCAATATTAGACTGAGGGCAGCTTTTGCCTTTACACTATCTAAAATTGATTTGGGGGATCCAAATATAAACATCATTATTCCATATGTTATCAGACATCTGCAGGAAAATGAAACTGAAGAGAAAAGAGTCTACAAGAAAGGTGTATGACAGTCATTCTTATAGAGTGGCAGATTGCCAAATCAAGAGCTACCATGTGAAAGCAAAGCTATTCTGTGATCTAGCTTTAAATGCTGTATGTCAGGCGACCACTAATACATTTGCAGCCGGTAGGGAAATAGGCTACTGCTTTGAGAAAACCTAAGAAGATCAACAAGGCTATGCAAACTATTGTACTATACATCATGCCAAACAGTAGGCAAATTCCATTAACCCAAAAGGAACCTGCGGAAGTCATTTAGCGAAGAAATATAACTTTTTAAAAGCTTCTTGGTAACATCTGGCAATATTTTCAAAACTTTGACAGGAGTGGATAAAATGTGACACATGCTGAAGCGATTTAGTGGTCAGTGTCTCATACTAAACAGTCAAACAAGACTATGGGAATACCATACCATGATGCCCTGAAGTGTGTGTCAAAGCTCTTTCCTAGTGGGTCCACACAGACCTCTGGGGATCAGGGATAATGATGGGAATGCAGCCAATAGGTCATTATACAAATTAAAAGGAAGTAGTATATGCACCAAAATCAATATTAGGATTTAGTACTGAAGGAAATGTTCTTTTACTAAAATCGTTTAAATCTGCTTAGTGAGGAAATAACAACATCAACTATCTACATCAACAAATATTTCTAAGGAAAGATTTGAGCGTCTTCTTTATCTATGAACATATGTTACATGTATGTAACTATCGTTTCAACCCTTAAGGCAAGTTTATACAAATTAAAAAAACATCGTTAGTTATACAATAACAAGTGATAAGGTTTATAAGATGACCTCAGAGTTAGGGTTATAACTCTAGTTGCATATGTCATCATACTTGCTTGACAAATTCATGTGAACATCATAAAACTGGCTACTCATTAACGATAATAACAATGGCATGACATGAATATAATATGATAACCTACACTGTTAGATGAGCAAGTAATCATTTCACCTTAAAAATTCCCACAACAGACAACTAAAATCGCAAATAGCAAAGCACAATACGCTAACAATCGTGTTAACTTAATAGCAAGTTAGCTGGTGACATGTCAACGGCAGGTAAACTAGCTAGCAGTTTGATACACAGTGGGCGATGTGGCTAACAAGCTAAACAACCGCCCGGGCGGGTTAACGTCACCTGGCCATAAATTAACATTTGAGGAAGTTAAAGATGAATATAGCAGGTCGGATAATGTCTAAAAAAACAAATCTTCAAAAAATCGGATACCCAGCAACAGATGTTCGTCCGATCCTGTCAAACTCAACAGCTCCCTCGCTAGCCAGCTAAGGTGGCCACACAGGCAAAAGGCTAGCAGGCGATAACAAGCAGCTAATCACAACTAAATGATGCGTTGGTTAAAAAGAGCAAATGTGAGCAGCAATGACACGTACACCAAGAGCATTTGTGTATAAAACATCACCTACCGGCAAATAAAACAGTATTCACTCTGACACGACGCTTGACGAAGGTTAAATTATGGTGGCAAAAATGAAAAGACTTAGCTAGCTACTTGTTAGCTCATGGCTAGCTCCCAAGCTAACTCCAGAGACTTGGCTGGTAGCTTTTAGCAGCAGCAGACCGACTGCACGTCCTGTGGGCTTGGCTCCGTCTGACAACGCCCGCCCGCCTGGGAGAACCAGACAACACTGACTTTTACTTTGTTTTGTCAATGTTATAGGAATTTCTCACAAATAAAAATTAGACTATCTAACATTAAAAAAAAAATTAGATTTACTTTGTCATTTTTGTTATTTGATTCTTTAGTTGAACATAAAAGCGTTACAGATTAAGTGAAGTGGGTTGAACATGTCAGGTAATTGATTAATTAGCTAATCCGCATAAACGATGGCACGTTTGTTCAGAAGGAGACTGTCAAGTCAGCAAGACATAAATAGACTTTCAGGAGCCAGGTAATGTTAATTTATGCTTGATTTATTGATTTATTTTAAACAAACTGCACACATTTTATCATTTAATCCAAACACACAAGTAAGTGATTACTTGCAACTTTAAAAGCAAAGATATATATTTTAGATTGAAATAAAGGCAATTTCAAATTAATTTACTTAATTCTAAATTTTGTGACTTTTTTTCTTATTTTAGTGATGAAGGCAGAGTCCATAATTTCTGACTTGCGTTTGAAATATGCAGAGAGGACATGGAATGAAACATTTCAGCTTGTACGAAGATGCATGGTGAGCCAGATTCAAGCAAACACCACCTCTGATCATCTTCTTGCACACTCTTTCCTTCTGCATGTAAGTTTGAAATCCCATTTTTAAATGCCACAGTGCAAACCATGGCAATCACACAGATTTCACACTGGTAGGTTCTTTTTTTTTTAAACATGCAGGGAAAACTGATCACGTGAATAAAGTTACCAAACTCATCCATTTAACTGGGTTGCTTCTCTAATAAAATGATGTGCTACAAATCAGGAACTGGTGTGGTGATGCACTGAAAATGAGATCATCTTTCCTCGAACACACAAGTCTTTGTTACTGGATCAACAGCCTGTGCATTGATGGTGACTCAAAGTCACTTCAAGCTGCTTGATTGTTTTGTAGGTGTTTTTGTTTTTTATGGCTTCGGCTTTGTTTGTAGTGAGTTAAATACTTTCCTGTTTGGCAGGATGGTTACTGTGTGTTGGCTTTAGTTGTTTGCTTTGGCAATGACCCTGATAGACCTTTTTATGCTTAATTATTATAAAGATGCTCCTCTTGCAAAGGTTTCAAGGGCCCAACTTGCAAAGTTTTATAAGCTCAGATGTCTTTAAACTCAACAAAAAAAAGTTGCAAAGTGCTCTTATGTTCGCTTAGCACTGCTACACCATCTTGTATTCTGGAGCTATGAGAGGGTGTGTTTAGTTTTCTTTTAGATTTGTCATGGGTGGAGCAGCAGGTTAGATAATACGTTTGGATTATTACAAAGTTGAGCTTGGCAGTGGTTAATCTCTGGAGTCTCTTAAAAAAAAATGTGAATACTCGGTGGTCTGATGTGATGTGTGGTCCAAAGGGATAAGGCAGCTGAGGCCAGTCGTCCAGCCTCCTGCCAGCAGCGATGCAGAGGAGGATCTTTTGCAGGACAAGAGCTTCTCAAAAAAAATTAGCACTGAAGTCACTGCACACACAGTAAGGTGCAACAATGTGACAGCCACCTAGTTTGTTAAAAACATGCCCATCTCAAGGTTCAAAACATACAAATGTAAATACTTCCCTTTTCCATGGTGTCATGCAGAATCTCTGTTGTAGGATGGCCAAGGACAGTTTGCACAAGGATGGCATTGCTGCACAACTGCTCCATTGTTGTTGCTGTTTTTCTTTCTTCCCACAATAGGACAAATCCAGAGATGAATCCAAACCCTGTGAGCCACTGGTCAGATCTCTGGAAAGGCTCCAGAGGGAGTTTAATGGTAAGCAAACAAAATGGTAAAAGATTCTTTATGTATTTTAGCAGTTTTTTGTTTTTTTTTAGTATTTCAGCAGCAGTTTTTCTCTCTATATTTCAGTTTCCTCTATGAATACCATGAGGTGTCGCCTGGAAATGATTGCCAAACAACAAGGGTAGAGTGTTTCTTTCTGTGTATTTTTTCAATATTTGACCCACAGTTCTACCTCATTTCCTTTTTATCAGTCTAATTTTTTACTTAATGGCAAAGTGTCTCAGCTTTTCTTCCATTTTCTATCCTCCCTAGCATGGGATTTCACACCACAGAGGCCGCATGCTACCTGACAGCAGATTTGTTCTACCTGGAGGTGGTGTTGCTGCCATGTGGTGGGGTGGATGATGTGAAGGTGGCTCAACATGGAGGATCCCCTGTTGTAAGTGGACTGCACTTTACTGCACGTTACTCCCCCTTTTAATCTGTGTGATACTAAAATTAAATGGTCTTGCAGCCCAGCGAGTCCCTTCTTCAGCTGCTGAGGTAAGGGATTGTAAATTTAACGCTCCATTTTGCTTGCAATCAGCACTGTTATCCCCTAAACTTTAGAGCTGAAGATGACAGTGCTGTTTTGAGTTATTCCTCAAGAGAAATGTTTCAGATGCTGATTTTACTTTTTTGGCCCAGGTTGAAAAATTTTGCTGAGTTCTCCCTGAAGTTGGCAGGCCTCTTCACCCAGTACAATATACCTGGAGACAGGTACTGACTCACAGATTATTCTTTAACCTTCAAAGTTTTTGGGTCTACAGAAGTATATTCATGCTGTTTTTGTTTGTTTTGTTTCAGTGACATCAAATTAAAATTGTTTTCCTCTTTACAATGCCTCTGGAAAGACTTGCAGCAAATGTCACATTTGCCAACGTGAGTGCCAAGAAAAACAATAATGCACAAAAAAATGATTTCTCCTTTTTGTCAAGAGGGAAAAAAATACACAGCATCTGTTTTGATAATTGCTTTCAGTCATATTTTGGAGCAAAAATAATGTTGTCATCAGCTTTCTCTGACATGAAAAGTCACAGTTTTTATTGTGCTAAATGAAATATTGTGGGGATAAATCAATATTTAATGGGGATTTTCACAACTTTTATCATGAAATAAAAAAGTAATACTCATCAGATCAATTGATAGCAAAAATATTTTTTTTTGCAGCCCAAAAAACAAAAATGGAATCAGTAGTTTTTCTGCTTTCAGGGTGCCAAAGGACTCAGACCCTCAAAGAGACTTGATTAACAATGGCAGGGTCGGTCGCCTTGTTGCTGGAAAAGAAGGTGCAAAACACCAGAAAGCAAAAAAAAAAAAAGCAAAAGTTATGCAGACATTTTTTTATATTTATATTACATTTATTATTCCAGATTGTCCTCTGACTCTCCAGTTCTACATCAGTCCGGTTGATGAATTAAAGAGCCCAGATTTAGGTAAGATTTAAAAGCTGATGTGAAACAGAGCTGATGTTGAGCTGAAATATTTCACTAACAGTCCTGTTTCTTCCTGATCATCTCTTGTTGTTGTAGAAATGACAGACTCAGTCATCCAGGCAGCTCAGGTGACAGTAAGTGTCAGTGACGTGACTCGCAGGCTTCAGACAACATCTGTGATCCCACAGCCCGCACAGCTGGATCCTCAGGGGTAACGTGTTGCTGTTCACTCTCTTAACTCAACGGGATACTTTATTTTCTATCCCACAGTGAAACACAGAGAGTGAACGTCGGTGCCAGTGGCTTTAAACATAATGAAATTGTGTCTTGTGGCAGTGATCCTGTGTTCCTGCCTCTGAGTGAAGCTCCCTGTGAGGCGCTGCCAGCCTGCTTTCTCCTCAAACTGGAGCCAGCAATACCAATGAGTTTGTCTTTTGTAAACAAGCTCAGCCAGACGACAGGTCGGGCCATTTTTTTCACCATAAATATTATATGAAATGTGTTTTAAATGATTAAGTTAGAGCTGACGGCAACGTAAGCATCAGCCTGTACATACATCTATATTTTAACCATTTTTTTTCTATATCTTGTGCAACATTTTGATTTAAAAAGGTCAGACAT
>JAQMCX010000032.1:3239831-3250350 GCA_029814765.1 Acanthurus leucopareius
TGGCAGTGATCCTGTGTTCCTGCATCTGAGTGAAGCTCCCTGTGAGACGCTGCCAGCCTGCTTTCTCCTCAAACTTGAGCCAGCAATACCAATGAGTTTGTCTTTTGTAAACAAGCTCAGCCAGACGACAGGTAGGGCCATTTTTTTCACCATAAATATTATATGAAATGTGTTTTAAATGATTAAGTTAGAGCTGACAGCAACGTAAGCATCAGCCTGTATATACATCTATATTTTTACCATTTTTTTTCTAAAACCTTTGCAACATTTTGATTTAAAAAGGTCAGACATTAACACCTTTACTTGTTTACTGTCTGGTGCTCTTTCGCTCTCCCTCTGGTGTTTCGTAGATGTGTCCATACCAGAGGCTGACCTGCAGTGGGCACCCTTACCCAAGCTTCTGATGAGATGTTCACCAAGTGCAAACAGCCCCAAGGGGACTATGGATGAGCAGGATGCTATTTTTACAGTGGTATGTATGTTAACACACTTGTGTCAAGCACCATGCAGGAGGTAATTGAGTTCATGTCAAGGCAAATTATTATGCAAGCCTAAGATATACTGCCTAACGTACAGTAGATACTTTTAATTTCCAGCCTCTCTCTGGTGGTTTGATGCACTGTTATATTCTCCCTGGAGCTGCATGGGAGGCGCCTGCTCTTAGAGGGACTGTGGTGGACAGCGTTCCCTTCACCCATCCTGCCCATGTCCCGGCCCTGCTGGAGCTGCTGCGACATCAGTGCGCCATCAACACCCTGCTGAGGAGCTGTTTCACCACTCAGTGTGCCAGAGAAGGTTTGAGACGTTTTTTTACATTAGAAAATCAGGAAAAAGTGAAAGATCCAGCATGTAAAGTTGACAGGAAAGATGAAAACATCGCCTTAATCAGATATCTGGTGTTTTATTTGTGGATTCTGCTGTCAGATTTGGTTTGTGATACGATTTTTGAAGTCCTTCCAGAGTCTGAGACGAGCTTCTCCGTGACCTTCCAGCGACCTGGAGCTGACTCCCTCGCTGTTTGTGAGCATTTACTGCAGTGTTTTATTATTATTTTCTTCCACTACGGTCTGAGTATCGCTGTTCAGACGGAGCCTGAGAACCTCAACATGTGAATAATGTTCTTAATTCACCCGTTTGGTCTGGATTTTTCTTTTTTCTTCTTCTTCTTCTTCTTCTTCCTATTCTCTAGACCATAGGGTGTATAATTTAATATAATGACATAGAAAGTAAAAACTTGCATGACTCATTGGTGCTTTTTTCCCACAGTGCTGGTGAATATATCTGATTCTCATCAGATCAGCTGCACTTTGTTTGGAGCAGGAACAGGAGATTCATCTCTGGACGAAGACCTTTCCACGGTCATGAAGAGGTAAAGCTTCCTGACTGACATCAAGCCTCTCTGTCTCTGCAGTGCTCTGGACCTCCCTTCTTTTAGAAAAGGATCAATATCATATATATATTTGAGAAATAGATGACTTTAAGATAAGATCGATCGTTTAAAAATGGAAATGTCTTTTCAGGTGTATGTCCCTTCCTGTGACCTTGAGGACCTTATACAGCAAGCTGGAGGAGATGCCCTCTGGTGCTCTTTCCACCCACTGCATGGCCGCCACACAGGCTGAAAATGACCGCTCGGCTCCCTCGTGCATCACTGTGACCGACGCCAGCGGCGCCTCGACCACGCTCTCCCAGAGTGCATCTGTGCCAGCGGACAGCCTCAGTGCTCCTGGTTCAGCCTGCTTCGCCATGTCTGTCACCAAATCTGAGCTCCTTCCTGAAATAAATACAAACCCTGCCGTCAACCTCTACCCGTTCGCTCCTGTGGGCGCCTTCTCACACTGGATGACTAATAACGGCCAACTGTCAGAGCCGATCTGAGAGTGTTGAGCTTCACACAGGATGACCTGAAGTTTAAACCCTCACAGTGTGTCGTTTGTTTTAAAAACATAATAAATGCTTTGGTCAAAAAATTAGTTTTATTCACATAAAATTAAGATTGCATGATAAAATGTCATGTAGCTTGTATTGGATGATTTTCAAAGGTTATTTTTGACTCAGTTTGTGTGTATATATATCAAATCCATCTCCTGCAGGAAGCTGAATCGTTTCTTGCTGGACATTCCAGTGTTGCACAGATGGCTGTAAAGGTTTGAGGTTTGGCATTTGACCTCTGAAAGACGGCCAAGAGTCCAGTAGATTGGTACCATGTGAGACAATCAAACATTGCTTAAGTATATGATGCATTCTTGAGTGTAATGGCAAAGTAACAAGTAACACACACACACTATACGTTCAAACAAAAACCACTGCTGGAAGCATAAATAATCAAGGGTAGGGCTCGACTGAGTGAAGATATTTCAGATGTGTCAGGATTTTTTTCCTTTTCATAAACCTTTTTTTGTACAGTGAAGTCAGGTTGCTAATTTAAATTCCTCTGCAGAACAGAAACTCCCACAATAACATGATACACTGTGATGTGATGCACACGAGGAGAATGTGTCTGCATAAAAAAAGCTCCATCATGAAGAATTGGATGCACTTTTCAAGAAAATGTCCTTCACCTTTTGTGTCCAGCAGATTTTAGATGAGACAGCAGTGCTACACTAACTTATGCATCTCATTTGGATATGACTCAGTACGGACGAAAATACTGTGTTATGTCAGTAGATCTTCAGCATGTGTGCATTTAGAAAGGAATTTCAACATGTATCCAGAATATTAAGTTGACTGTCGGCAGCAGACAACTGGTTTCGTCCAGAGTCTTTACTCGCAGATATC
The DNA here is from genome assembly GCA_029814765.1 of Acanthurus leucopareius. Classification (NCBI taxonomy): domain Eukaryota; kingdom Metazoa; phylum Chordata; class Actinopteri; order Acanthuriformes; family Acanthuridae; genus Acanthurus; species Acanthurus leucopareius. Next base: position 3,242,610 of record JAQMCX010000032.1, read on the forward strand.
CGATGACCTGTTCAGCTGCTATTCATAGAAACATTCCAACACGTGCGGTTTGACTTTTCTCTTCTTTCAGTGGGTCTTTATCTTCTGAATATTTCAGAGATTATGTGTCCTTGGTGTCTAATGCTAAAAAGTCACACCTGTGGTGATGTCATACTTAAATATTAATGAGTAATATGAAGGAAAATGACCTAATGAGATTGTTATTGATTCTATTGTATCGCCTAAAGTAGTGAGATCTTTTAATTAAGTGACAACAGAACAGAAATATTACAATTAAAAGCCCTTAAAAGTACAAAATAATTAGAATTTTACTTTTAAAAAACAAACAACTGATGGAGAAAATACTCATAACATTAATCTTTTATAAAATATCATTAATCATCAAAATAAACATGTTAATCAATAGTATCACAGTTACAGAATACTTTTTTTCTGCACAAGTATCAGTTTATTTTACATACTTTTACTTAAGTTACATTATCAGTGCAGGCCTGCTAAATTAAAGGATTTAAATTCTTTATAAACAATGTGTAAGCATCACTGTTGTTTGAGCTGGTAAAGGTGGCCTGATCAATAATAACGATCAAAGTTGATTAGTTGTAATATATTCTGTAATAATAATATAATAATCTGAATCTGCGCAATAACTATGGACTAATGCTTCATAAAAGAACAATATTAGTTTCCAAAAGGTAAAAACTGCGTCAGATAGAAATACTCAAATACTACAAAAGTATCTGAAAGCTGTACTCAAGTAAAGTACTCGAGTAAATATACTTTCCACCACTAGTTTGATAGACTATTGTTGAGTTTGAGGAAAAAAAGCTGCACTTATGCAACAATGCGTCTTTCTTTAGAGCTTCTGGACTCTGAAGGCAACAAAGGCTCGTAATCCGTTGTGATTGTACTGTATCAGAGTCGCAGCCTCGGTTTGTCTCCGGCTCATCTTTTTTTAAATCTCCACATCTCCCTCTCTGGTCTGCGGTCTCTTTAAATCCAGATCCAGTGGACGAGAGCTGCGCGTCCTCACAGAGCTGTCTGGCCGCTGTGATTGCCCGCACTCAGCCTGATAAACAGCTGCTTACCATTTAGGGCACTTCTCAAAAAGTTTTTTTTTTCTTTTCTCCAAACTTCTCAAACCGGGATCCTTTTTCTCTGTTTTGTGTGTGTGAGTGTGTGTGTGTGTTTCTCTCTCTGTGTGTGTGTGTAAGACGCCGTGAGTCCGTGGATGTTCAGATATAGAAAGTCTGCACCGCTGGAAGCTCAAGTCCGGATCCTAGGTTTTGCTTTAATGCTGAGGCGTCCTCTGTTCAACATCTGGATTAACTATTTGGAGTCAGAGCTAACGGGCCAGCTCGTGTCTAGCCTATCTTTATGGAAAGACTGCCCTTTTTCTCTGGGATTTAACCGCTTTTGATAACCCGAGTTTTTGCGCATAGATTATGTATTCTTTAAAATGGGTGCGAACAATGGAAAACAGTATGGGAGCGAGGGTAAGTGCTGTAATTTACGACTTTAAAACACGTTTAATTTGAATTCCACTGTGAGGAGAAGTTCATTTCATCAAACTAGAGTCCAGAAAAGGCTGATATGTTACCGTAAACTGCTTTTATTTCCGTCCGGTTGGACTTTTAAACAGGAAAAACTGAATCGGATCTATGAAGATTTCTTGGGATCTGACTCTTGAAGTTTAGTGAGCTAGCTTCACACTAGCTGTATTCTCTCTGTGTCTTTATATCTTTATAATAAGAGTTTTCTTCCTCTATGTGAGGTTTTAATCCGTGCTCTTTCAGATTGTGAGGATGTGAAGATGATGTGGAGCTGAAAGCAAAGTTGGATTTAAATTTCCTCCTTTATGCTCTTTTTAAAAAAAAGATGTGCAACGTTTATATTTTTCATATAAAACAGGGTGACATCTGCTGGTCATATTCAAAAACTATTAAAACTTTTCCCTTTTTTTTTAACCTAAAAGCATAAAATTTGGAGTTTCAGGGAAAAACACCTCCAGTTAATCTTAATCCAAACACTTTTGTAGATTATTTCAACAGCTTTTTTTCCAGAAAATGAACTTTATTGTTCATGCAGCTCCAGTTCAGACATTTTACAAAAAGCTGTCTACATGTCATATAACCTGCATGTGTATCATCTTATGTGCATGTGTCCGTCTGTTAGGTTGAAGTTGGTAGCAGAGGTGATGTTTAAGACCAGTAAAAAAGTCAGTTTAAATCAAACATCACCTCACATAATCAGTCAAAAACAGCTGACCTGGCAGGGCAGTGAGTTCATCAGACAACACCAAGCAGCTTAATTTATGGCAGGCTTTCTTTTTTCCTTTTTTTTCTTAAAAAGAGTGTATTCCTGCAGGTTTGGTGGAGGTGGGTCAGAGGACGGATGGGGGTGTTTGGGCTTGTGGGCACTCAGTCATTCTTATCTTGATAAGAGTCAAATCCAGAGGTTTTACTCCACAGTCCTTCAATCTTTTGTTGTTTGATTTGGCAGCCATTTTGTGCATATTGGTCAATGCAATATGATCCTCATGTAAACAAAAATATGTTGTAAAAAACTTGAAAAGGCAGAAAATGGCTTTGAGAGTGAAAAAATGTCAATCTGACAAGGGAACAGCTCGTCCTCAGAGGGTTTCTTACAGTGGACACACCTAAAAAGGATTAATATCCACCAAGTTAACAGTAATTCTTTGGTTCAAGAAGTTTTTATGAGTGTCATAAAGCTGATTGGTGACTTTTTTTCTTTGGGTGGAGTCAGTGAAGTTGACCAAACTATGAACTTGACTTGCACAGCAAAGATTCTGAACTTGGATCCTGGAAATCAACATATTTTTTTATATACATATGAAATTATAATCACCAGAATCCATTTCTGAAGACTTGCATACCACAATTTTGATAAAAAAATCCTCCTGCCGCGGCATTAACGAGCCTGGACAAACTCACTGTCATTGCTAAAGGCATGGCGAGGCTTCAGTTAGGACCACGAGTATTAGCCTTCATATCATCCTCTACCTCCTCTGTGTTTTTCATCAAAGTTCTAATCTTCGACATTTCTAATTCAAAAAGAAAAAAGAAAAAAAACGAGGTCCGACTCGACCGAACACATGACTTCTGTCTCCAGAGCAGAGATGTTTGTATAAATAACATTCCAGCGTGCTCTCTTCCTAAGTCAATAACTGCAGAGAAAAGATTGGAAGTCATGATGTTAGAAATAACAAGTGGACCAGCTCCACCTATAGGAATGCAGACTGTTAAAGGTACATGAAGTGTTTCTATCGCAGATCCGAAGCCCCTCTTGAGCTAACAGTCATTAGTCGTGTGTGTGTGTGTGTGTGTGTGTGTGTGTGTGTGTGTGTGTGGGGAAAAAACATGTCGGAGGCTGTGCAGATTGTAATCAACTCAAGTGAATCACAAGGTCCTGATTCTCCCCTTTAATTGCGAGTTAGAAGAAAGTGTGACGGTGGGCGCTCGGAGAGATCCAATCAAAGACAGCTATCACTCTCCAAACTCAGTGTAACTACCAGAGAAAACATACATTTTCCTTTTGACAGCCGGCATCTCCAATTAAAAGCAAGATCTTTTGAATGATGCTGAAAACTTCCCTCTTAAATTAAATAACAGATCTTAAGTTTTTGGTTTTAGTGCATCAATACATAAAGATATTTTGAGGTTTATTGCAAGAAAATGAACTAAAATTGATATTTCTTTAAGTGTTTACCTGAAAATAATCATTAAAACTTTAGTCCAAATTGATTTGGTGTTGAATTATTGCCAAGAAAATGTTTCTCATGTCAAAACTGCACTTAATGTACCTTTAATATTATGGTCATCACCCATTTATTGCAGTGTAATTTCACAATAGGAAATCTGACTTCATGCCATCGTCTTGATGGTATCAAACATCAGGATCAGAGTCAGACGAGCATAATTTTGCAACTGTTCTGTCCACATTTGTTTTTAAGTGCAACTCCACAATTGATTACACAGTGGTCACAGCTATGCAGCAACTCTCCACAAACACATTATAAAAGCACAAGACAGGAAGCTGGAGCTTTTCTCAGACTTCTTTTTCCATGAACAACAGAAAACAATCGGCCGTGCACAAATCCACATACGTCAAACAAAGAGCCCTGCAGAGCTCCTCACGCTGAGAGAGCAGAAGAATGCTGTAAGCGGATAAATATGAAAATATATTTGCTTTTGTTTATGCAGCCCCATGCTTTCTTCTCTGATTACATTAGAAAAGTGGTGTCAGGTTGACATCTGCAAGCTCCTCGTGGATTCCTGAGTCATATCTGGGGACTGAAGGAGCCTTTACAGATGTGCCGGCTCAGTGATGTCATCACAAAATGTCATTCCTACCAAAACCATATGAGCTGCATGGGGTTTAAAATAAGGCAGATGTTATATGCAGCTGTGTGTGCGTGCCAAAAACCCTATTTGCACCCCAACCTAACCCTAAAAGTAACAAAGTTATTTTAAAAACTCAAAATAATACGTCATTTAAGTCTAAAAAAAAGAGCTAAGCTTTGGTTTTTGGTTCCTCACAGGACTTAAACTTAAATTTCCAGAGTAAAAGTTCAACATTCTCCTCCCTGTGTGGACTTAGTTGCTGTTTATGCTACGTCAGATGGATCTACGTAGCCAAATAGCTGTCAAGTGCATCGAGACACTCGTTTAAAATGCTGATGATTAATCCTCCATGAATCTGTGTGGTCATGGGTTTTTTTATGCACAGCTGAGTTCGGAGTCACAGGTTGCATTTTTCCTCCCGACACAAACTTTCATATTTACGACTTATTTCAGGAATTGTCTGGTCTCCATGTGCTGTGTGGCTGTGACTGCTTGGGAGTACCTTCTCCGGGGCCTATCGTGCTGGGTGAAAGGAGCATACATAGTCTCAAGAAAAAAGCCACAGAGCTGCATTTATGATCTGACAGAGGAATGAAATGCCATAAACAACTACTCCACAGGCAGCCTGCAGTCACCATTGCAGTCGAGCCTGCCGTGCTCTGGCAGGAGACGCACACAATTAAGGAATATCTCTTTGAAATGTAGCTCTCTGGTGCGCCTGTAAAAACCCAAATCCTAAATCTAATAATGCAAGGATAGCTCAAAGAGTAAGAGCTGCAGATTCACGTGAACTTGATAAAAAAAAAGCACTTTGTAATCATTTTTTTTAAAAAAGGAGTGATTATTTGTGTCTAACACAACAGTGTTTCCTTCATGGAAGCAAAGGCGGAAGAGGATTTCAGGACACTTTATTCTTCTTCCAAATTAAAACACACACACAAAAAACGGACACTTACTCAAACAAACCAGAGGAGACTTTGTGCATGTGCCAAGGCTAGACGTTCATCCAAAACTGAGGAACATAACAGCCGTGAAAGCCGAGAGCGAGGAGCTTTATGTTTCCTTACACTTCATACCTCCTCACTGTGTTCAACACATCATCAAAGTGCAATCCCTCCTTATCTCTGACAGACATTCTTCAGGATTTAAGCGTAAAAAAGTGTTTTTTTTTTCCCCCTCAAATGAAAAAGGGTTAAAAACAATAAATCATGAGTGCAGTTTGTCATCTTAAGTTTCTATACTTTGTCCCAGCGGATTTGTTTTTTCTTCTCCTTCCCCCTGCAGGTAAAGGGAGCTCAAGCATCTCTTCTGACATAAGTTCGAGCACAGATCATACACCAACTAAAGCTCCAAAGAATGTGGCTACCACCGAAGGTAAGGCATCTGGTGCTCATTAACCAAACTCCCCTCCCTTCTCCTTTCCCTCCTCTTCTTCTTCTTCTTCTTCTCCTCCTCCTCCTCCTCCTCCCGCCCCCCTCTTTTCTCCCCATCTACTTTCTGGTCTGCCTATTTTTGGAGAGAAACCTGTGTGTTCCTGGGATAACCCTGGATTGAAAACAAACTCACAGCTCCCATCAGAACCCAGAAACCAAAGGCATTTCTTGGGCTTTGTTTTAGGAGAGAGAGAGAGAGAAAAAAAAGCGCTCCTGGCGTCTCATTGTTGAAGAATGCTTATCTAAACTGTGGTCGTATCAGGCTCAAAGCGTTGCCAGGGAGGGAGGTACGTGAGCTCAAAGAGAGAGAGGAGGGCCGGGTAGATTTTTTCTGGAGAAGGTGTGGGGAGTGAAAATGGGAAAAAGAGAGCTTCACCTTCTGCTCGGACGCTGTTGTTACTCCTCTCCATGCAGCTCTCGAGCTCCCTCTCACCTCCCCAGCCTTCTGCCTGCCTGCCTGGGCAGACTGAGTGCAGGGAGCTGCTCCTCTCCGTCAGGAGCGTAGGTGCTACCAATGTAAACCGTATGCCTGCTGTAATGCTTCTGAAATACTCCGCAGCCTCCTGTCAGCTGTTGTTTTGAATGAGGACAATCTGTCAAAGCAGAGTTCCTTTTATTTTGAAAGGACAGAGCAAAAATCTCTTAAAGACATAGCTTAATAGTGCCAGGTGCTGTATCCCCACCTTCTTGTAGGAGCCTAAATTTGAGCTTTTCCTCTCTGTAAGATCATAATTTGTTATAAAAAACACTTTTAGATTTATAAAAATTTCAGACCAATTTCTCTTCAACTCAAACTACTTTTTAATTCACTTGTTTATGTTACAGATGAACTTGCTTACTGAGGAAAATCCTGAGCAAAACCCTGTTTTTACCATAATCATTTCCTCCTAATCCTCTGTTCCGTTTAACCAAAATAATTTAATATAATTTTGATTTTGTTTAAAGAAAACTCCACAGAGCAGAATGCATCATATTAGTGTTCACATTTATCTGAAACATATACAAATCTGCTGAAACTATGAAAAATACAGTCTCTAGGGTCCAAACATTTGTACTTAGGAGATCACTGAAAGTCTGTAATTTTCATCATATTTTTTATGCATTTTTTTATTGCTGCAAACGAGACAACAACCAAACAAAACACTTTGTTTTTGTTCATGACAGGAACAATTTATTAACAGTTCTGTCAAGGAGGCAGATCCTTTGCCAACATTTTTGTCTTGTTTTTATTTATCGATGAAAGATCAGCAGATTTCACCACAGTTCTGGCAAAAATTTACTTGTAAATTAGTTTTTATTTACTTATTGTCTCATTTTCTGCAGTGAAACAATGTTGTCGGTGAAAAGTGTGATGAAAGTTTACCATCAACAAAATCAATTTTGACCATTTTTGGCCGCTTGTTGAAAGCACAACACATTGGAAACAAAGGATGGACATTGTTAGGTTTATGAAGTTGATACAGTTTGTGTTTTATATGTGTCGGTTCAGTTTCTGGCTCTGGAGCTGTTAAATGCCCCTCTGTGTCCATCTGTTAGTCGCTGACTTGTCAGTCTGTTTTTATGGTGATGGACTGGGAGCATACAGTGAGTTTTCACAGCTGCCTCCTGCAGCTGGACGCAAGAAAGATCACAGCTGAGAGAGCGAATCGAAATGATGAAGTTGTCGGCTTTAAAAACAAAACAATACGCTGAAAGAGGCTAAAGTAGCAAGAGCTAAGGTGAATATTCTCTGTAAGTAGTGAGGTTTTTGTCATCACACAGTTATTTAATTCATCCTTAACGACCAAGTGGCAAACTCCCCACTTCCGCATTGAAGCCAACCAGGAAGTACAAAAACTTGCAATTACTCGACTGACCACTTGAGGCTCCGAAAGGGAGCAAATTCCCATTGGAGCCCATGTTAAAATGACCAACTTTAGAGCAGAAATAAACATGTTTACAGCCTGG
>JAQMCX010000032.1:3250450-3286177 GCA_029814765.1 Acanthurus leucopareius
CGGAGTCACGCGCAGGCTAATGGCGGCGCCCAGGACGAGATTTCTGAGGCTTCACTTTTGCTCCGGCAGAAACCAATTGATGACGTCACGGAGGGTTTGTCCAGTGTTTTATACAGTCAATGTTAACAACAAATGTTGACTTTGACAGCATTTCAATTGCAGACTAATTTTATCTTTGTAGGATCTTAAAATATGTTTTGGTTCAGCAGTGACTATAAAAGGTGCAACAAAACATTTCTGAGACTGTTATTGTTGCAGACGAGCTGAGCGCTTCACAGTCGTGTGCATGCAGCAGGTACAAGCAATAACGCTTTTGAGTAAGCACTCCAAATTACATCACTTTACCATCAACAGCACCTGAATTACACACATTTTTGTGACCACTCATTGCACAACCGTATTTGTGACTCCTGACTCCTGAGCAGAAATTGGAAATACCCAAGTTTCTCATCCATGAAAACAGAGTTGCTGCTCCTCAACCCCCCAAACAGACAGATTTCACTCCTCGTGACTTCTTCTGTTCCCCAAGATGAAGTGTGTGTGTGTCTGGGCCGCAGTCGTATAGTCATAGAGGAAAGTTTCAGGACGATGGTGAAATCACCGGAGTGCACATACCAGTGGTTGGAAAAAAGTGTGTAACTCAGGTGCTGAAGTTACTGTGCAGTGCTGCGTTCATGTGCAGCAGGAACAATCTCTGCAGTCTGTGGTCGTGCTTCGTATACGGCATCCTACAGCTCATTTACCATGTATGTCAGAGTGCTTTAACGTCTGAGGACTTTGTTTTGGCAAGAAATGCTGAAAGAGTATGAGTCAGACGGTGAAAAAAAAAAAGAAATCTGAGACTTCAGTGAAGTAATCACTGACTCATTGATTTTGATCGAAAACATTATCAAAACTCCCCTCGGATACATTACGGTCTCTCCCTGTTTGTGGCGAAGTCTCTCTGTCTTTCTCTGACTCACCGTTTTGCATGCTCGTACACATATACACTCATCCCGTTGCTCTCATGCATGGTCATCACCAATCTTAAATTTGCTCTGGCGTGATGGATGTAGTATTCTTGTGGTTTGGAGCTGCCCACAAGAAAACAAATAGCAGCTCCAGCCTGTGTTTATAACTGTCGCTCTGCTGCAGATTTCAAGGTGTTTCTCAGAGAGAGAAGGAAAAAAAAAAGAGAAGAGGAGAATAAAACGCTCGGCTGACTCCTCATGAGACATCAGATGCTCTTTTGGCTTTTGCAGAAGATGTGTGTTAGCTGGTTTGGTTGTTGTGAGGTTAATTCACTGATTAACCTCACTTCATATGGAGTGAGTGTGCATTAAGATGAGGCAGATTACTGCTGTTCAGTCCACTTCACTGGAAATGCTGACTCACCTTGATTCCTCCATTGAGAAGCTGCTGGAAATGCACCAGGAGTGTTTTGTGGACGCTGATAACCGACCTGAACACGTCTGCCTGGAGAACAACCTGCACAGATAGAAATATACAGTAGTATATAGCATGGTATGGCCAGTGGCTTCCCCACCATAATTTCCCTCCTGTGTTATGACTGAAATTGTTATTTTTTTCTCCATGCTAAGTGGGAGTAATTACATGGTCTGGAACCACCACGGCCACAGGCAAATCCCCCCTCCTTAAAAAGATACACTCACATGCACATACACGAATACACACACGAGCATTACTCCGGTTCCCATGCTCACACACACACAGACACAAACACACACACAGAGGCAGATCACACAGTCGTTGCCCACCTCGTCCTGTGGTCCTCTAAACTAATCAGGAAGCAGACTGGACTGCTTCCCCACCACACACAGGGAGAGTATTCATATTAGGGTCTCACACAGCATCCTCGTCCTGTCACTGCTGCGTTAATGGAGTTAGTTAGTTATTTAGTTACTTAGTTACTTAGGTAGTAAGAAAGAGTTAGTACACCATTATCTCTATTTGTATCTCAACAACCAATTTTATTATATATCCATGTATATGTGCTGCATATGTGTTGTACCTGGAGTGGGAGGGGCTTTAATAGGAAGTGGGTGGAGCTTAAACCAAAAGTTTAGAAGTTCAACACACATTTTTTTATGGTTCGATGGTTGTTAAAGTTAATTTGTCTTGATATATTTTTTAAAATTTTTTGTATAAAACAGCTATAAAGCTTCAGATCAGTGTCTTTGATCATGAAAGTAAGAGATTTATTTACAGACCAAATAAGTTAGATTGATAAAATTCATATTATAAACATTTTTTTATGTTTTACTCTTTGAAACTTAAACTTTAACTGTGTGATGCTTCAGTGTTTAATCACTGAGCCACATGTTTGTATTTGTTTAGAAAAATATGTTTTTTTTCTACACAAAGCAAAACATTACTTTTTACACATAACTGCATAACATGTTGTTTGTATATGAAGATGCAACTTTGTCCCTTTTACAACATATATTGTTTTTTCCCATAATACAGTTAAAGAAATCAAAGATATTTTCTCTGTTATCTTTTTTCTCTGTTGCATTTTTTCATCCAGACTGATTAACCTCTTCCAGCTTTATTCTGCATTCACACAGTGTCAGGTTGTAATGAAACAACAAATTATCCTTTTATAGGACGAGAGCAGGATGGATTTTTGATTTCTCCTTTGAAGGAATTTACAACCAGGTGTTATGTATCTCCCTCAAACAAGCAAAAAATTAATCTAGAGGACAAATTATAAATTATTCTTGATACAACTACAACATAAAGCCTAAAATCCTCCTGAGCTTAATACAAGAAAACACTTTCCATGATGTAAATCTATAAATGACCGTTCGCTTTGACAGGGAATTTAATCTTAATTTTAGGTCTTCAATAGAATAATAAAGGAGAGTGAAACCTTTAAGTGTACTGAATTGAAAAAAAAGGATTTTAATGGTTGGAAACAAATTTTTTATTAGTATGAAAAGATTTTTATTTCCATTTTCAAAAGATATATAACCTCTCCCTCTTCAGCCGTGTGTGTGAGATCCAAAGCAGAGCCGCTGAGAATAAATGGCTGGAGACTGAACCACTTCTAACTGGAAATGATTAATTTTTCTACAGAAACCAAGTTCATGCCAGTCATATCAGAAGTCTTCACACAGTCGGTTTAAAGTCAATAAATCATAATATTGAGTTATTGTTCGACTCTAATATCAGCACACAGATGGAAAGTAGGCCACAGGCTGTCTCTCCCCATTGGTCCAACATGTATTCCCACAAAATCAACATTAGAAACTTACACTCATTCTCCTCCCGAAAACAAACCGACAGACAGTCGTCTGGCAAGTTTTTGCAACGTGTCTCTGTTTTCATTCATTATTTAGACGGGCTTGTGGTGGCCTGACCCAGTTGAGTTGCTTATTAGCTGCAGACTGTGAGGCACAGTCCTGGACAGTAAATCCTTCCTGTGGGATGAAACTGAGTATCTCCCAGCAGGGGGTCACACTGCGACCCCGTCTGGGCCTCAAGGGTTTGCTTTGGCACAGCTGAACTCCGGGTACCGTAGGAATGTGGCTCAGACATGGCAGGAGCTCAACTGACAACACCCTGAGATGTTCAGCCTGTGTGTTGTAACTCGTAAAGACCGGTTTGATCCTCCTATATCAGCCGGAGCGTGTGCCAAGCTCTTGCCGCTGATGTAACGCAGACTCACGGGGGCGTAGATCATGTCAGAGCAGCAGTGCTTCAGGGGTCAGCTCCTTCACCCATTTATAATGGCACCAGGAAGGTAGCTTGGGAAGCAGGGAATGGTGGGAACAAAGAACAAGCTGATTTCCTCTCTGTCTGCCAGGGACCAAAGAAACGGTGATAACAGCGAGACGGAAAATTTGAGTCCGTTCTTCCACACACTAGTGAAAAATCACACTGTAAACATGACCATACAGTACTCTGAGCATGCACATGCCACTGTTTGGTGTTGCCTCGTCGCATGTAAGCATGCAAAATATGCAGAATTTAACTGCGTAATAGCTGCTTGCATAGAAAACAAGGTCAGCAATACCTGTAATTCATTATCAATGTCTGATTAAGTGCTGGCAGTCGAGGCTTTCAGATAAACAGGCTGATGTGGTTTGTGTTTCTGTCAGACAAGGATCATGTGACAGGGGTGTGACCAATCAGGAAAGGACAAGTTGTGACTAAACTGTGACTCAATCAGGAAGTGACCGCGGTTGCCTCGTGTTTTCTGGAAGTCTCCATTATCGCTTACTCAGACTACAACTCAAACCCGGAGTTTTTAGATTACAAAGATCAGCAGAAAATTTATTGAAAGCTGAAAGTTTTAAGGTTTTTAAAATGCCTTAAGAGTTCGGACAGTGGACTTAGATGTGGTGGAGTTATGTGTTTTTTAGTGGGAATGAGCCTTTGTGAAGAACTGACGCCAGAATCAGATCGAACATTATGAGGCCAGTCATAGCCAGATCCTGGTGTGTGAAGCCACATCTCTTTGTCGTAATTAATAGAAGATGACTAATACTGCATTTGTGGGGGTTTTGCAACTCCCTCACATAATGATTAGTATTTTCAAAAGTCTTGAAAAATCCCTAAAGTGCACACATGTCAACGTGTCGAGAAGATGCTGCCAATTTAACATTCAGTGTCAGGCAGGTTTCAAAATAGTCATTCTAACTCAAATTCCCGTGTTTCCCCGTTTCTAACATTCTTTTATGGCCCTATTTTGATCATCTCAGCCAAGAAGAAAAGGTTTTTTTGTGAAATTTGGACATTTTGTTTTTAAATTGCTTGATGTTTTGACCCAAGCGTCATTTACTCTGGCTAATAAAAACATGTTGTTTTTTTTTTTATTTGGCTTGAGGAGACGGTGATGGAATATCATTGCAATACACTCCTAATATTGATCGCTCTCATTTCACAGTATTTCCACTTAGCTGTTGCGGAGGCAGTGTGAAGGTCAGCTACAGTCTAAACAGCTTCCCCCCCCAGAGAGCTCCTGTCTCCAGCATGTTAATATTTTTGCCCTCCCAAAGGCAACAAATCCCTCACACTCCATCTGTAAACTAACCTCATGCGCTGATGACCCATTTACTTGTGTTTACTCTCGCAGATATATAATGTTTCACTGTTGATTTTCGCCATGCCAAATGCGAGAAGAGGTGTTTGTGTGTTTCATTGCTGCCGGGACATTTTCACTGCACAGTTGTTGTCTCCCACTTATGTTGTAAATGTAACTTTTAGCATTCATCAGTAGTCATTATGGCAGTATATCTCTTTTTAAGACAAACAACTCTGGGCAAACCGCAGGCCGATGTGACAAATTTATCTTTTCAAAGACTCGGTGAAACTCAATGCTGCATTTGTTCTCCGCTCTGCAGCTGCGTTGGAAGTCCCGACGCAGACAGAGGACTCTGTTTAGAAGAGGAAGCATCTGTTTTTGGAGGAAAATGTTTGACAGGTGATTGACTATCTTACGGAGGATTAGAGGAAATGTTGTAGATCATTCTCATTTAATGCACATAAATCTACAAAGTTAAAACGCAGGCAGTACTGATGGAAGAAAAATCTTTCCCATTAAGTCTGTGGAGATTCTCTTTCCCATTAACTTATTCCACTAAGCAGCACATTGCAGTTTATTTTAGGACTTTTTTTTTCAACAAGTCCATCATATTTGCTGTGAGACAAATCAGCGCTTTACTTCCAGTCCTCATTGGAAATTGTCTACGTAAAGAGAGAACACAGAGAGTCAAAGAATGCCAAAGCTATTTTCCCCCAGATTTTCTCCATCAGCTGTCCTCGCTCCTCCCCCTTCCTCTCGGCCGCTCCTAGAGCCAGGAAATCTGAGCGAAAAAGCACAGAACAAGGCGGCGAAAAGAAAAAAGAAAACAAGTGAAAGCAGTTTAGCGCAGGAGAAGGAGGAGGAGGTGGAGAAGGAGGAGGAGGTGGAGGAGGAGGGGAGGCAAAGTAAAGTAAAGGCAGTCCAGCGAGCTCCATCTCATAACTCTTCTCTGATTACTACTCCGTCTTCTCATTCTGCGTCTCAGGGAGGAAGCGCTGGCCCTGTTGTTTTGAATGCGTTTGCCATTTTCTTCAGCGGGGTCACATTTTTCAGTTCTACTACGGCAGCGTGTTTGACAGGGGTCAGGAAAGACGCCATCTGGCTGAAACGTACACTCGCTTCCTGTAAGATTCTGGCCCCCCGAGTGGTGTTTTTACTGTGATACACCTGGGTCTTTTTGCCTTTATGTGGCAATACGACTGCAGTTGTGAACCAGCTGAACTGACACATTGGACTTCCCCCCGCCCTCTTTTCATTCTGTGGTTTGCTTCATTACGTAAGCGGGGAAGTGTCAGTTGTGACTGAAGCTGCAATGGCACAAAAATGGGGGAAAAATCTAGCCAGTGTTCTTGAAGGGGTCTCGGTTGGAGAAATTGAACAGTGTTTTTCAAGCAACCAGAACAACAAAATGACTCTCAATTTGCGGTTGCACATACCTGGCTCTTTCATGCAAAGGGAAAAAAGAACCGTTTTCAAAAGTTTGACTTCATCTTTCGTGGATGGATAAAACATTTAGTTTTTGGTTGTAGAAACTTCTGCCTTTTTCATCACAGAGGTTCCAACTTAGACCCGATCCAGACACATTATACATGTCAGGTCTGCTAATGGCCATCGTTTTAGCGGTTACAGTCGATGAGAAAATTTGGGGATGTTGAAAAAGGAAATTCCCTGGAAAAATAGGTGTAGATTATCTTCTTTTAAGACTCTTAAAACCTTAAAGTGCCCCAGTAAAATGAATGTTGTTGGTGAGCAACGTTACCAGCTAACTGCCAGTAACATTAGCAATCTATTTTCTCTGAGTTTCACTGTTTACTTGTTCTTGTGATTGTGCATCATTTCATTAAAGTTATTTAAAGTTGCTTATTCACTGCTGGGATGAGTACATTTGGTTTATCCAGAAGATGGTTCAACAAATTGCAGTCTTACAAGATGCTTTCTAAGTTTGGACATGCTAGCTGTGCCTCCAGTTTTATGCTAACCTAAGTTTATGACCTGCTGACTGTAGCTTTGTATTTTTAACATACAGACACGAGAATGGTATCAATCTTCTCATCCGACTGTCAGCGAGAAAGCTATCGAGTGATTTTCCTCAATCCAAACTATTCCTTTCAAGGCATCGCAGACCACATTACATAAAAATATTGTTTGTCAAGAGTTTTGGCTTATTTTCATGCATTTTCCCTCAAAATGAACCTGTTTCTCTCTCTCGCTGAAGGCAGTTTCTACCATTTGAGACAAAATAACCTCTTTCTGGAGTTAAAGTGAACCCTTTTATGACCGCAAAAGTTCCAGTACTTCCCTTGTTCTCTTGCTTCGACCACATGAGATCATTACATTTGCTCCTCATCACAACCAAATCAACCGTTCAGGCCAGCGCTTGCTTTTCCATTTCTGTCTGATGATCACTTTCTTCTCGGTGCTTCGTGTAGCCAACTTAACCCTCCTCAGTCATTTAACAGGACTGTCACTGCTCACTCCAACCCTCCTCTCATGCTCATGCTGCTGCCATAAAGGATAAACTGTACAGAGGATCACATCACGCACATGACTCTCATACTCTGGATGTCGCCCCATCTTTGACATCCTGATTTAAGAACTTGTTAAGAATGACATCATCTTGAATTTTAGTGATTTGTCAACAGTCGGATCCATTTTTGAACGACGCCAAATTGTTTATGGAGCTGAACTGTCGTCTCTGCTTTAGAAAAATATGTGTTTTGTGATGAATAGACACCCATATTTGCTCATTTTTTTTCGCCTTTGAGTACATCACGCCCTTTAAATTTGGCCGTAAAATATCTGAGCGTCTGCTGTCCTCCTCAGCTGAGGATTTATAAAGTGACGAGGGCCGAGTGTGGAGACGTTTGTGTCCTTTGAACTGACAGAAGGAGCTTTAGGAGGCCGAGAAAACTCCCTTAAGGAAATCTGTCGTGTTGCTGGGGAAAGACTACCATAGTTCCTGGCGCATGTTATGGCCGAAATCTGTTGTTGCACAAGCTTGAAAAATTAATCTGGAGACTGAGTGAGTGTGAGAATAGCTGCAGTCCAGCAATAGTGGAGTTATGGGGGTTGTGTGGAGCTAAGGAGTCTGTTTCCTGTCCAAGTGTGCACATTGTAAAGGAACCAGCAGACTCCATTGTCTTTCTGGTTGTCCAGTGACGTAAGACCTTCCTGTAGTGAAGGCTTTGCTGATAGCTCAGCCGCCACACTGTACAGTAATATCAACTTCCATGTATTCAATAAAACCCAAGACAGACAGATGTTTTTTTTTTTTTTAGAGTTGTTTCTCTTTAAAAAAAAAAAAACTGGAGCACGTAACCGTTTAGTGCAGATAAATCAGTCGCTTTTTTTTTTTTTTTTTATCCTCTCTCAGCCAAATCCCTGCAGTCCGGTTGTTTTTTATTAGCTGATACATCATCTTCTACACTTCACCCGTCTTGTATTATTTGGATTTGATTTCCTGACTGTTAAGTAGAGAATGAGTATCTCTGATTCCCTCACATGCACACCACCACCACCACCACCACCACCCTGACATGTCATGGTCTTGGCAGTAGAGGAGCACAGCGAAGGCAGGAACATGTCACAGGGGCTAATGGCATTGAGGTAATGGATTGCTCCGTTCTGCCAGATGCAGCAGTAATAATCCTGCAAACTCCAGACAGGGTCTTAGCAGAGCTTCACAGCACTGCAAGATCCTGAAAAGAATCCCTATAGCTTTGGTTTATGACCCGACTGCGTCGAAGTCTGGATTGACCCTGCCTGTGCACTTGTCTCTGTCTCTGGTAAAGTCTGCAGACTCCTTTGCCAATTTATCTTCCCTCTTTCTTTTCCTCTTGCCCCTATTTTCTTTTAGGGGCCCTCGAATAACTGCATGAAATCTGTTTTTGTGCATTGCTTTTTTTTTTTTTTTTTTCTTTTTCAAAAAGTTCATCAAGTTTTTGTCATTAATGCGACATCATTCCGAACATCCAGCTGCACCTCTCTCATCACGCAGGCGTTCTCTCTCGTCTTTTCAGCGATCACTTCGATTGATTTACATTAAACTTCTGGTTTCAAAGCACGCTCCAGATGTGTCTCAGAAGTAAAGCTAAGTTGCTGTTAATAGGATCCTGCTGCTGCACCGCCGTGGATCAGCACAGATTTGGGTATTAGTGGCAAGTGATTTCAGCCAAGTATGCCTCGCTGTGGCAATATGCACATTCAAAATGCATGAGTTTCTCTTTCATTTCACCACTGTTCCGTTGTTCTTTGTCCAGGGTAAAGACCAGATGTTCCACTGTTTTCCCTTTGATTTCCTAAACCAAACTGAATCCTTCACCATCTGCACTTACACCGCCTTCAAGAGCAGTTTAACAGCTGCATGGTATTTGTTCTGTTAATGATAGGCTTGCAGCAATACAGAGATATAAAACACGACACCAATGGTTCACTTACGCAAATTTCAGCCATAACCGAAGCTTACAAGAAGGTTTGTTCTTTCATGCTCAGAGTCTGGAGCTGCAGGTACAAGCTCTGCACTTCCAACTCGAGCTGCACTTATTAACTTTTTGTTTCTGGACCTTTCAATTGTATCAGATGGTCCTCATTAGCGGTCAGAGTCTTTGTGATCGATCTGTTGACATGCGAGATCAGTAGCTGTTATGATTTCATCCGTAGCACATCTTGAACTTCTCACGTCTGTTGACTTTCAAGTTAAGCATGAAGTTCATTCTTCACAGCAGACTTTAACCCAAGTTGAGGGCCACATACATGTGATACAGTTGACAAACTCTGGAAATAGCTCTTACAGTCACAGGAAGTGGACTTGTTTCCAAATTTAAAAGTGAACATTTCTGCTTCACATTAAAGCTGATGATCAAAATATTTCAAGTTTTTGTGAGAAAAAAAAGACTTTGTATGTATTAGACAGTACAACTATGTTTAAACTCATGCAAAAAGTATTTTACACTTCATACTTAAAATGTTTCAATTTTCCCAGGAATGATAATATATTTAATGCACTTAATAAACTGTGTTTGTTCCCTGTTTAGGTACAGTGTTACGCTTCATTTGGATTTTTTATTGAGCCTCACAAACTGTCTTGCGTTCATACTTTTTATGTCTCGACTTCACAGCTCTTTATTTAGACTGCGTCTGCATGGCGGGCTTTGAAACAATGTGTTTGTCTTATTATAGAGATGGGACCGCGTGTCTAATTGCTAAGATTGTATGTCCTTGCAAGCTGTCTGTTTGAGAATAAAGGAAAACGTGGATTTGCAATCGCCTCAGAAGAAAAATTTTAAAAAACTACCGGAGGATTTTTTTAGATGCTGAAAAGGAAAGAAAAAAAACATTTCACAACAAGGAGGGAAAAAGTGCGAAAGAAAAGTGAATATTTCAGTAATAAGATCACTGTCAGCAGCTTCAACATCTCTGTGTGTACAGAATCAGTCCAATTGTGATCAGATGCTGCAGTCGGCGAGAAAACATGGATAGATAACACCTTGAAATCCTTAATGAGACCCAGGTGCTCTCTCCATCCGAAAATCCACTAAATAACTGTAAAGCTGTCTCCATTTAATTTCTCCCAGCAGCTGTGGAGAAGTGTGACTCTGAGAGAAGGAAAGAGAGTGGACGTAGTCTAATTAGTAATGCTGGGTTTCTCCGGGCTTGGAGCACTCTTCTGATCGGTGACACATGTAATTACTCAATTTGGAAACTGCTCCTTAGCCAGTGGCAGATGAATCCGTCTCCTGTGTGCAGAATCAGTGTGTCCATCGTGTTAGTTTGGACCTAGAAAACAAAGAAATACGTCATTTGTCCGTCAAAATTAATGACTGAAGAAATGTGTCCGTGCGATGGCTGCACATGGCTCTGTGGAAAAAACTGATCTCCTTTTGGATTTTGTGATTTTTAATAAAAGACTTGTTTAGATCATTTTGTCGTGATGTCACAGCATTGAAACTAAAAGTCGTGATTTTTAATCATCAATGCATGAGCGTATATCATCAATATTCCTGTTTTTGTAATAGAAAATTTGAATGGCAAACATATGCTGATTTCCACTTGTTTGTACAGCCTTGTGTTGCATAATGTGTGGTTTCAGGCACGCTGGATAAAGCCACAATCACTTGGTATTAACTCAGGAATCTTGCAATATTTGCAGTGCACTTAAATAAACATGAACAGCAATATTGTCATGACATATTTGGACAGGTGTGTGAAATTTGAAATAGATGAGGTGTTCATAATGACTTCAGACCATTAAATCCTTTGTATTAAGCTGAAGAACACAGGCCAAGATAAGCTAGATGACCTCAAATATAATCCTGCTTATTTACAGTTTAGTTAATCATAGGCAGACCACCCACAAGAATGTGATGGATTAAATTCAAGCTAAGGTCAAATATGTCCTGCGAGAATGATTAGATCCTCCTGCAAGCTGAATGAATTGACTTTAATTAGCATGCGGAGCCTTTAGGACGGCAGCACTCGTCGTTTCTGCCCAAAATTTGTATGCAAGTGCGAATTTTAAGGCACAATAGAGGACGTTTTAAAGTAGCCAAGAACCGGTGGACATGTTCCCGAGAGGACAAGTCTGTGGATGTCATCAGAGACGCACTGAGCCAAAGTCTGGAATACAAATCAGCAGGACAGTCGTAAGGACGGTGTCACTGCCCAGCCGTCGGTCCCTGCACACAAATCCACCTGACAGGCAGGATGCTGTCCATTTGTCATAAAGATGCTGACATGCTGTGTTGAACCAGCTGACTGTCAGTGCTGAAACATCCATTAATCAACATTCAATCTGCATCACTGGTTCACAGCGGTAACACAGTGTCAATGCAGTTATATCAGTGTAAATGTACAGGAATAGTCAATAGCAAAAGTCCACTTCTGTTTGCATTTCTGCAGCATCTGAACAAAACAAGTTTGGAATAATTATAGTGATAAAGGATTAAAAGGTGACGGCTTTGTTTAAACTCCAGTTTTGGCACAACAAGACAAGAACACTGGAGTAATCATGACCTCTCAGCAAAGTATCGAGGATCTGCTGAGTGACTTTTTCCGTTGTTTGGTACATAACCACATTGAAACAATTAGCAAATTATGTTAGCTACTCCCAGTAACCCCTCTTTTTCTCTTTTAATCTCACTCCTATTTAGACTTGTTTGGAATTGAGCTGCATTGCTTTGATTAGGCCTTAACATTACAAAAAGTTCTAATCAAATACTTATCAAGTACTTAAGCAGAGACTGTTTTAGTGGTATGAAATACAAAACAGGAACCACTAAAAACTTGGTTTCTGCAGTTGAAATGCAGGTAAAGTTGCTTGAACTCCTCCTGCAAAAGCTCCTGTACTGAAAAAAGGCCATTTGATGCTCTTGTTATTGTGTTTTACACAGCTAACAGAAAGGTGAAGTGATATAAATCAATACATTTAAACACAGTTCTTACTCTCAGTCCATGTTTTGTAAGACTCAGTGAGGAAAACAAATTGTTCTCACCAGATAACTATTAATGTCTTACAGGTTAAGTCTTTGTATTTGTTTGGGACTCCGCCCCATTACTTTGTTTAAACACTAAAGTTATGAGATATCGCGATCTGAAGTCCTTAAATTGATCCCAGGAGACAACAGGGACTTGCTTGGAAAATGAGTTAATTACAGGCGCTCCCAGCTCGTGTTTTACGAGTACGCAAGGTTCAGCACTATTAAGTCAACCTCAATAATCTCAGCCACAGCTTCAAGTGTAAATGGTTTCTATCTACTTGTGGCTTGTGTTTGATGAGCCAGCAGCACCCTTTCATACTTAAAGAAGATCAGGAACTTCCAGGGGTGCAGAAACGACAGGAAAGGAATAAAAACAGGAAGTAGATTCCTTCAGTTCAACGGTAGATAAAGTAAATGAGAATGATCTTTGTGTTGAAATATGACAACACTTCATATTTTGGCCATAAAACCTGCAGCCTCGTAGTTGGAGAGCCGTAGGTGACATCATACTCGTAACTACTTGAAATGCTTTTAGTGATGACTATCGATCCCACCGAACTCCCCGGGATCGGACAAGACGAATAGGTGGGATGATGAGGAGACACAGATAGCATCAGAGAGGAGCACTCAGCGTCCCAGTGTGATGGGTTGACCCCCAGAATCAGATCTAACGCCCCGGCTTACGAGGCGGAGGCCTTCGCCGTCTCACGCCACGGCGATTAGATCCAGTCAGAGCTTCTCACAGCTGCATCTTCAGACGTGGCGGCAATAATTGCACATCTGTCAGGAGGGGCCTCAGTGTTTACACAGGACGAAACAGCACATTGTCAGGGCCCCGGCACCGATCTCCTCAGCTGGTCGCTTTGAAGCCACACAGTTCATTTGATGAAGAGGCCCTGTGAATGCTGGGAAGATAAATGTGACACAGTTTTTCCCCCAGAATCAGAAACCTGATAACGGGACCCATGGAAACTCCTCTTTGTTGATGATAAAAGCTGGTGTGGCTAAATTGCATCATCATGCTAAATCCTGCACTTTTTGACCCACGTTCTTGGCTTTCTCTTATTCCAACAAATAACTGGCAGATACGATATAATGTGACATTATGTAATTTCCTGCATGGCTAAAAATAAGGATTAGAGGAATATATGAATTTGCAGTGATCAAAACGGCAGTGATTATGATCAGGATTTAGACTCAGCCATTCAGAATGAAACACAACACTGAAGAGTCGCACAGCGGCAAATTATTTATAGCAGAGGAAGGAAGACCGGTGTCAAGAATGCCACGCAGCCACACACGTTGTGTATTAAAGGAGCATTCCACCAATCCAACGCATCAACATCGGTTTACTGGTTAAAGGGGAACTCCTCTGATTTTACACATCAAAGTCCGTTTACAGTTTTTGGGAACTGCTACTGCATATGTGGAAAAAAAGAAAAAAAAAAAGGAGTTTAAAGCCTTTTTGTGGCTCCGGAGCGAGCCGTGCTCAGTACAGTAAATATGCCTCGAGTGATGTCACTTAAGTCGTCGACAGCTGGGTTTGAAGACTGTAAGTTTTGAAGATGAAAAACATCTGGGGCTGTGGAGTTAGAAAAGAAGAGAGCTTACCAGACCTCTGTGCCCTGCGTCTTATCTCTGCTCGAGGCTGGAGGTTCAAGGCTGCATTAGTTACTAGCATAACACACCTGAGTCTTTTTTGAATCGCATTGTGGGTGGCGTATAGGCACCAGGTTTTTGCGAGGAATAAAACAGATGATATCTCTGGTTCTGCTGCATCTGTGCGATTCTTTATCACTTTCTACTCAGCCTGTGAAAATAGCTGCGTAATGTCTTCTGCTGCTCTGACGGCAGCTTTGACGAACCTTGAGAAAACAACCCAAGGGTTATCTCAACTCAGGCTTACGGACTAGTTCTTCACTGAATGCCTGCATGACAAACTGGGGTCATGGAGTTTGAAAGATATTGCAATTTACCATGCAGACAGGAGCTGATAGAAGGTTACTGTAGGTTGCATTATGGGAAGTGTAGGATCCCATGTTTTTTGCAGTAAGAACCTGCGAAGGCCGAGATTATTTGTGATAATCTCATGTCACTTGTTGCTGCCTAATAGTTCAAATATCTCTGCTGTTTTAGTTTTGATTAAGTTTTTATTTTTTGTCATGTGAGCCCCAAACCATTGGGGAAGTGCATCATGAAAGAGCTGCAGTTCTTCTTTAATGTGCCAAAGAAGTTTGTTCTTGGGTTAAAAGTTTCAAAACTCTTCCTTTCATGGTGACAAACTAAGAGGATGACTATTTGCTGCTCGCGCCACAAGATACAGTCATCGTGTTTTTGTTTTTGCTCTTCTGTCAGTCTGGGAAATGTTTTAAATTAAAAGGACATTAGTCACATTTACGGAAAGTTGAGAAATTATTAACCAACCTTTGTTAAGCCAAAAAAAAAATAAAAATTAAAGAAAGTTTTTCTTGTCTTTAAACTCTAACTTGGTCCTTCTCTTTTCTCTCGTTTGCATCTGTGGACACATCTCTCTCTTCTTCACTCAGGTTTAGAGTCCAGCACACGGACTCTGAGCACCCCCAGTCCTGGTCTCATCCTTCCGTCCAAGTCCTCCTCTCTCTCCTCACCTGCCCTCTCCAGCAACGGCCATGAGACCAACTCCTCCTCCTCTTCCTCTGCCCCCGCCGAGACCGTCGCCGTGGTCCACCCTCAACCCGGCACTCACACGCGCTCCCGCCAATCAAAAAGCCACCACCACGCCCCCATTGACCTCCTCCCCGATCACACCCTTCTACAGATCTTCTCCCATCTCTCCACCAATCAGCTGTGCCGATGTGCACGGGTATGTCGCCGCTGGTACAACCTGGCGTGGGACCCGAGGTTGTGGAGCACCGTCCGGTTAACGGGGGAGCTGCTTCATGTCGACCGGGCCATCAGGGTCCTGACCCACCGGCTGTGCCAGGACACCCCGAACGTGTGTCTCACCCTGGAGACGGTGATGGTGAACGGCTGCAAAAGGCTCACCGACAGGGGGCTGCACGTGGTGGCGCAGTGCTGCCCGGAGCTACGCCGCCTGGAGGTCGCTGGCTGTTACAACATCTCCAACGAGGCTGTGTTCGAGGTGGTGTCCCGCTGCCCCAACCTGGAACACCTGAACCTCTCAGGTAAAAAAGAAATACACATGTCAGAGTCTGTATGAAAGGGATTCAAAGCCATCTTATCCTGATTGATGTCTGATGCAAGACGGACTCTGTTTTTATTAAGGAGAGTCTGCTGCTCTACATCATGCACATATGTGGCTTTACCTCAAAGAATTCTTCATTTCAAACCCTCTCAGTCATTTCTACTAAAGCTGGTAGAATCATTAGAGGAGCAGGAGAAGCTCTGCCAACCTTAAGCTCCCATATGGGAGAAGAAAGACTTTCTTTAGCTGAGAGCAGAACTTACCTCAGCATGAGTAAGGAGAGCGGTCTGCTGCGTTCATTAAGGAAGTGACACAAATAACATTGACTTGGACAGGACTCCGGTGGCAGAGAAACGTCTGCACCATTAGCACCAGGAAGTAAACCCTTTGTTGTAAAAATAGCCTTTAGAGAAGTTGTGGCTTTTATTTGAAAAGAAAAATAAATTAAAAGTCTATTTTTAATAAAAGTCTTTGATTTTTTTTTCTTTTTTGTCAGTAAAAACTGACCACAGCTTTGGTTTTCATAAAGTCATTGTCAGTCAAACATTTGTGTGCTTCTTGTTGCATGCATGTAGTCTAACACAGCAGGTTTTACTCTGGCGCCCTCAAGTGGCGTTTCATGATGGAGCTCAGCCTTCCTAATTGAAATAGTTGTAAAGGACAGTTTCACATTTTTCAAGTCTGTCCTAAAAGAATATTCACATTCCCACATTGAGTATAAAACAGCTTTTGCTTGTTTTCTTTCCCTTCTGTTCATACTGGCCCTTGGAGATCCCTTCAAATGTTGTTTTCTGTTAAATATGGAATTTAGTACCAAAACAAAAGTGACTCTGGAAAATATTCACTTAATTCAGTTAAGTCAAGTCATGTATATTTGCACGAGATGAGGACTGTGAAAGTTTTACTCCTTAAATGAGAAGCTTGGCCGGTTTTGTAAACAAGATAAAGGGCCAAATTGTTCATATGGGCACCTGATTGTTATTTTGTTAATCCTTAATATTAAAACAATTCATCTTGGGTGATAACCTCTTTTCTTCTCCTCCTCTAGGCTGCTCCAAGGTGACGTGCATCAGCCTCACCCAAGAGGCCTCCCTCCAGCTGTCCCCCCTCCACGGCCAGCAGATCTCCATTCATTACCTGGACATGACCGATTGTTTTTCCCTCGAGGATGAGGGCTTGCGAACTATCGCCTCCCACTGCCCCCGCCTCACACATTTGTACTTGCGCCGCTGCACCAGACTGACGGATGAAGCCTTGCGCCACCTGGCTCTCCACTGCCCTTCGCTAAGGGAGCTTAGTCTCAGTGACTGCCGCCTCATAGGGGATTTCGGCCTGCGTGAGGTCGCCCGCCTGGAGGGCTGCCTGCGCTACCTGAGCGTGGCCCACTGCACCCGCATAACTGATGTGGGCATGCGCTACGTGGCTCGCTACAGCCCGAGACTGCGTTACTTGAACGCGAGGGGCTGTGAGGGGCTGACAGACCACGGCCTGAGCCACTTGGCCAGGAGTTGCCCCAAACTCAAGTCCCTGGATGTGGGTAAGTGCCCGCTTGTGTCGGACAGTGGGCTGGAGCAGCTGGCCATGTACTGCCAGGGCCTGAGGCGGGTGAGTCTCAGAGCCTGCGAGAGCGTGACGGGCAGAGGACTTAAAGCTTTGGCGGCCAACTGCTGCGAGCTGCAGCTGCTTAACGTGCAAGACTGCGAGGTGTCGCCGGAGGCTTTGCGGTTCGTCAGACGCCACTGCCGGCGCTGCGTCATCGAGCACACAAACCCCGCTTTCTACTGAGCCGGGGCTGAGCTCTTGGACTGGTCCTCTGACAAGTGGATGTTTTAATATTCCTGCTATGGAGTTGGCGGAGTTCAGCAGCTGGTGTGCAATACTGGCCAGAATCTTTCTTTAAATCCGCTCGGTGGCTGTTAACGCTGTCCTTTGAAATACTTCCATAGAATGTATTTAACATATTTATCTGTAAAAAAAAAAAAAAAATAAGGGCAGAGAAATGCAGTATTTCAGTATATTACTTCTTTTTTTTCCAACATCACAGTGTAACAACATGCTACAACACTGAGCACTGGGTACAGTTACCATTTAAAAGCATTGTAATATATTTTATGTCAGAAGTCATCACCTGAAGGCCCTGAAACATAACCAGTAACATACATAACTACATCTATTTATAAACAGCAAAGTATCTTCAGACTAAACCACTAAGAATGTAGCTATAAAGCAGCATGTAAAGCAGATCTGGTGATTTCAAATCTTCTCAGTTTCACTTCCTTTACGTTGTGTGCATGTGCACTTTATGCAACTGTGCTGACAATCACTTCAACTGAGCTCGTAGTGTCATCGATTTATCAGCTGATTTGCTGTAAATTAAAAGTTATTATTAGCCAGAGATTTTTTTTTTTTTTTTTTGTTACTGCCAAATAGAAACAATCTGTTATGTCGACAATAAACAAGAACACATTGCTGCTATAACTGTGCCAATAAACTTCTTTAAAATCCGCCTCCATAAATGTGTGTTTAACTCAAACCATCGTCACAGTCTTAATGGATTTAAGGCTGCATGTTTGCGACTCATTACAGTAAGTGAGGAGGATCCTGGAGTATCATATATGGATTTTTAAATTGCTTTGTTCCCCATTGAGGTCTGAAGTGTGCGAATTTAAAGGTCAGCAGGCACATTGGTGCAAAAAGTGCTTCCTGTTTAAAGGCCATTAACTGAATTGAACCTGCTTCTGTTTAACCACAAAGTGTTGTGCACATTTAGTGTGTACTTTGCAGTTTGGTAATATTGTTGAGGGTCAGGTGAGGCTGTCAGGTCATGAAATGATCTTGTAGGTCTGGTAATTACATTTTGGGTCTGTAAAAGGTTTAAATAACAAGTTTTTACAGTATCAGAGGACTTTATTATGAATACCAAGTTAAGGTGGAGGAAACAGAAATATGTATTGAAAAAAAAGTGTAAGCTGTTGCACTTCCTCCTGTCTGCCAGTGAGGGTCGCTACTGCCCAGTTTCTTAAGTGCTGCTTCAGCTTTCTTCAGGTGATAAAGTCTCGGTGTCAAATCACTTCCTCTTAACAAAGTAAGAAACTGTTCGCTGGTTTAAAATAAACACTGGAGACAAAAATTCACCTGGAAATTTTTGCTCTCTGGATCAAAGAGTCCGTCATCAGTGAGTTTGTGGCAATATATTTAATTTAGATTGAATTCATTCACCATCCTTGGACGATCTGCTGGAGTCATAAACATCTCTACAGTGGTGAGTGTAAAGTGCATAATTTAGGTTTTAATTATCCAATCTGTATTGTCTGTTCTGTTATCTATTTCATGGTATGATAACAGTTTTTTGGGGGTGGGGTGCCACCGCTGGAAGCCCACTACACCAGCAACCCACAGGCTTTGTGGCCCAGGTACCAACTAATAAAATAAGAATCATTAAAAATATATTTTATGTCCGAATGCTTAAAATGAATCGAGGAGTCTCATAACCTGAAAAAAGAAGCTGCTCTGTAGTTGTTGGTTCAGCTGCAGATATTTCTTGTTCAAACATACACTGACCTTGCTTAGATTACTGTGTTAAAGACACAACATTTATGGGGAATGTTGGTAATTTTAGCTTTAGTTTGCCAAAACTGACATCACTGTGTGACCAAATCTGATATTTTTGCAGCTGCCTGGTCTTAAATCAAAGTATTGTACAAATTAAATTTTGACCTGATATTGATCTATGCTCACAGATTAATAGTTGCAGGATATTGCATATTAATTCCTGTAAAACACTCTCAATACATACAAGTGAAGCCTTATGAGTATTTTTTAGAGTGTTTTTGAAGGCATGTAGGGGACTTGCTCTCTGTGTCTTTGAAAGTCCCTCCTGAGGAATTTTTTAAAAAACCAGGGACTCCAGAAAGTCCCTTTGCTGTCACGAGTGACCAGAGATGAGTTTTCTTGACTCTTAAGACCCTTTATGTTATAACGTGATTTTTTTTAACCACTTTCAGGACACAAGCGCTAACATGCAGAAACCGCAGTTACACAGTTCAACTATGAACATTTACATACCTTTGACCATGTTATGTGCACTGACTGACTGTGTCTTTATAGTTATTTTTTACAGATACAGTGATATCTGTGTTTCCAGTAATATGTTTGAGCTTTTTTGCCTCAAATCTTTGACCTTTTCGATTATTTCATATCTCCTAAATGGGGTCAAGGTATGACAAGTGAAGATGTGATATCAGTGATTGATACGTTCTTTCCTTCCTGTGTGAGTGAACGCCCCGACACGTTTATCAGTGTTTGAGTAACAGTGTAAAAGAGCCGAAACACACGCAATCTTTTATTCTCACGATAAATAAACAAGAAATGTCAACAAAATATTTCAAACATTCACAAATATACTTTAGAGATAAATGTTTATAGAAACTTTTTATATATATATATACTCCTCTTTTCCAACATTTAGGTGTACATGATACTGATAAATGCATTAGTATCTGCAAAAAAATTTTTACATTCAAAGGTCTATGAATCCAAGAGTTATTTGGCGACAGTCCTCATTCTTTCCATACCGAGAGTGTCTGCATACTGCTGAGGTGAGCGTGATTTATGATGAGTCAGAAACAGTTACTGTCTTTGTAGTCGAACTTGCATATTTCTTCCTCCTGACAGATTCAGGTGTGCCTATGCATGAGTTTTAGTTTCAATGTTCATCTGTGATGCACGTCGGGTCGAGACCCCCTTCAGTCAAAGCTATGATGACATTCATTTGCTCTTGGATCTTGTTTTTGAACTGGTTACTGTGGTTAAAGTTACTTGAAACAGGAAGGTCCCTCATTCATTTTGCACTTTTGATAAATATTATCCAGCTCAATAGTGTTTGGGCTGTTCAATAGGTTGATATCTCCCTGAGGATCTCTGTTACAACAAGAGGAGGAACTAAGCTTTGTTTCGGCTTACAGAGCAAGCTGGGAAGGTTTTTTATTTCACTCCTTGCTGCTTTTCCCCTCTTGGGAAACTTTTGTTTAAACTAGAATTTCTTGTCTAAATCTACAGACTTATTAAAGTGCATTTTGTGTGTTCGATTTCTTTCATCCACGTAGGTTTTTAATCGGCGTGGACTTGTGGTCCGGCCGCGTAGGTACCGGACTACCTGAAGCTAAACCTGCAGCAGACAGTCTGCTGAGGACTGAAACAGAACAGACCTCACTTCCCTGGATGTCCTTCTGTCCGATAAACTAGCAAAGTCTCACCCTGCTGGTGATGAACTCTAATCTAGGACTTAAATAAAGTGCAATATACATTATCACACAAAGAGTGAGAAGGCCATTGTATCAGCGTCGTTGTAGTGGCTTGTGCTGATGTTTAACTGGACTGTTTTCCCAGTTTGGACATTTGGCCTGATCTGTGCAGGTACATTCAAGGGCAGGCTGCGGTGGTCGAGTCCCAGTCACCTGGAAAAACACGGACAAAGTGTTAAAGTGTTCGAGCTTCCATTTAGTGTTAACTGTAGTGAACATGGACGAGATCACGCACGTGAACTCCACACGGTGTTTCGTACCTGAGACTTGAGGACACGAAGCTCGTTGTAAACTTTTCTATACTTCTTCTCCAGTTCCAGATATTTGTCTTTAAGGTTCTCCCTGTCCTTCCTCTCCTTCAAAAAGTCTTCCTTGTAGACTTCAGCCTGTAAAATGGACAAAATAGGAAACACAACATAACGATTTAAGCGTGAATTTGGGTGAGTGCATTAAAATTATACTTTGACATTTTCCAAACTTTCCATATTGACTCCCTGGTCGAGTTGCATGCCAAGACAAATCTGAAACCACACTCATGTCTCTATGTTAAAAAAAGAAACACTTGTTTAGCTTAGCTTAGCGTAAAGACTAAAATCACAGGAAAAATGCTAGTCTGGCTCTGCCCGAAGGCAGTTCACATACCAACACCTCTACAGCTCAGCTATTAACATCTTGTTTGTTTATCCTGTCCAAAGAGCAAAATGTAAAAACCATAATTTGTGGTTTTGTTGGAGGTTTTGTGTTAGCAGAAGACGCTGCCAAGAGGACAACTCCTGGTCAAAAAAACAGACCGGCATATACCCAAGAATGAAACAACAATGTGGTATTTTTACTCTTCCCTCTTTGCATAGATTAGAAAAACAACATATGACATGGCAGTTAGTGATCTTTACTGCGGATATGCAGATTTTGTGACTTCTTCCCCCTGTTTGTTGTCTTTATGCTAAGCTAAGCTAACTGTCTCTTGCTTGTACCTTCATACTTTTAAAAATAGTAAATTTTCTCAATTTATTTTCAGCAAAAATGCGACTAAACTTACATTAAAACACACATTTATGAAGACGAACCAAGCTCACCTGATGTTTCCAGATTTCCTGTAGTGTTTCACTGCTCGCTTCGGGAGGTTGTGGAGTCAGAACCGCCTCCTCCAGAGCCTTTACGAACACATGAAGCAGCTGTAAAAACCACGGTTTCATGCAGGGAGAAAACACACCTTGACTCTGATGAGAAGGATCATGACTTACCTTGTTCAGTCGTCTGATCTCCTCACACTGATGCTGCCATCTTCGAGTCAGAGTGCTGTTTTTGGTTCGCAGCTCTTTTGCTTCCTCTTCAGCTTTTAGCAAGTTGACATCAGCGTCTCCGGTCTGTGGAAATTTTTCCCGTTGAGGTCAAATTATTACTCATATTTAACAGACTGAATCCCATTAGATGCACATTTAATAAAAAATACTGTTTAATTTACCCATGTGCTCTGCTTAGCCTTGATTTTCTTGTATGCTGTGATGTCCTTTTCTCCTTCTTTGCTTATCTCTTCTTCATGATCGTGTTGCAGTAACACTTTTAAATCTCTGACCTGAGAGTTGAGTGGAGAAACAGATATAAAACTGGGGGTGTGATAAGACGTGAGAGACAGGAAGTGCTGCGATGTCATATCAGTAAAGAAATCAAGCAGACAGTTGAGCAGGATGGTGAATTTGTCCCCGTCTTACCTTCTGTTTGTAGTACTCTTTCATTGTTCGGTACTCTTTTGCCCATTTCTCATTAATAGACAGAAGCTGAGTAAAAGAGAAAGAACGTTTAGGATCCATGTGTTTTGGGATGAATGTGAATCTCACTTCTGAAATGTGCTCACCTCTTGCCTCTGTTCCTCCAAGATAAGTATCTGAGCTTTCATTCTGACTTCAGAGTTGGCAGCCGAAGCTTCTGACTGGAACAAATAAAAGAGATAAAAACAGGAAGTATTAAACTTATGAACATGGACAATTATGAAATCTGAGTGTATCCACTAACTTCCTTTTACACATTTTTGGAATTTCTGTTTTGGTGTGTTTCCAGTAACACTGAGAATACGGTCATTTCCTTGTGGTCAGCGAACCAGACGGTGACAGCATGAGAATACATTTTATATGACAGATGGATCTTCCAATGTTGCATCTTTTAATCAAACATTACCTGAATGTCTTCCTGGAGACTGTCGGGATGATAAACTGCAGCTGTGTTGTGTTTTTCTGCACTGGAGCGGCTCGGCACACAAACCTCATACCTGAAATAACTGATCACATAACCAAACATAAACATTATTTAGCCTTTTTTTATTCAAAGCAACAAGCCAGTAAATCATAGGAGGTATTGATTTG
Organism: Acanthurus leucopareius; assembly: GCA_029814765.1. Taxonomy (NCBI): domain Eukaryota; kingdom Metazoa; phylum Chordata; class Actinopteri; order Acanthuriformes; family Acanthuridae; genus Acanthurus; species Acanthurus leucopareius. The sequence goes on from JAQMCX010000032.1 coordinate 3,273,802, forward strand.
CCTCACCTGTCCACATTGGGCAGTGATGGATACAGCCTGTAGGTCTGTTTCCTCTCTGTGGTGACAGTTTCACTGGCCTGTGATCTCTCAACAGGCGGCCTGTCCGTTGTGTTTTCATGTAGAGACTGTCAAAACACACAGGACGCACATTATAAGGGCTTTATTTTTAACAATCATATGGTGGGGATCAATGAGGAACATCAGGTCTTTTATTAATACAAAATTAAACTAATTCTTTTAATGCTATTAGGCTATTAAAAAACTATTAACAGATGTGTGATGCATATATATTTAAAAACACACAAAAACACAGAAAAGCCCGCAATGAAACAAACCAAAGGCCTCAAGAAAAAAAAACTATGCTCATAATTAAAAAAAAAAGGAATAAATCAAAATCAGTAACCCGCAACAAAATTGAATGAAATATATATGAAAAATAAATGAAAAATAAATGAGGTAGGGTCCGTCAAAACATATTTTATAATAATAATAGGCATTTCAAACAGTTTATTTCCAATTTGAGACTGTAGATTACAGTAAATAATCCCGGGATCTCTTGGTGGTCTACTGGTTAAGGTACCAAGACCACAACATCCCCAGCCTTTGTCTCGATCTTTGTCATGTGTCATCAGTCATCTCTAATGTCACTGTATAATCAAGTCCTTAAAAAGCCCCCAAAATAAAATTAAAATGTTATATTGTTCAGAGCTGCAACAAGAGTTTAAAAAATCTGGACTTTATCAGCTGCATATGTGATAATGAAGGCAGCACTGTTGGATAAAACAACTTTATGAAGAAAAAATAAAAAACAAACAAAAAAATAAAATTGACTCAATACAATTTAAATTAACCATTTGCTTCAGGCCCGAAATTGTCTGATGGAACATTTAGGAGGTGTAAAACTTTTGATGCCCGAGGTGCTAAAAATGACACAGACAGCTGATTCAAACCCAGAGGAGTCACAGAGGATGTGTGCTACCTCCGTGCAAACTGCAACGAGTTGACACAGCTCAGGCTGCACATGGAGGCTTTCTAACATCTGCATACCACAATAATTTCACAGTATGACATTTATCTACCCACCGAACACGGATACACAGCCCAAACTCGCAAAAAAACAAGCTGCCTGGCTCGTGACTGTTAATAGAGTGACTTTTGTTCAATTTAACTTGATAAAAGTTTTTTTTTATTTTTTTTTTATTTTTTATTTATTTTTTAATCTCAATAAATACGCAGAGACACATATGATAGGATAATAACAAACTCACCATGTTGTTATTTATTCGGGCCCTCGACACGTGCAGGTCTCACAGTAGCCGGGTCTTGAAGCTCTGTCTCGCGCCGCTTCTCAGTTATACCGAGGATCCCGTGTGACGTGTCAAAACTAATGTTGACCAATCAGCTGCCGGGATTCCCTCCCACCAGGCCGGTGCAGTCACTGGGCTGAGCTTTTACTGAAGGAAAGGAAAGTACAAGTAGTTGATCAGCAGCGCGAGCGGTAATTAACGAAGTGTTTATGATACGAATCGATGACTAAGAGAAAAATCTGACTTTACACTGCAAGAAGTTATCCACGGTTATGTTTCCTAAGTTTGACCGATATTCAGGAAGTTATTACCCAATTTTTTGTATTTTGCGAAATTTATGCAGAAGCATGACTGACTGATGTCTGTAAATCACTTCCATCAATATTTTTTGTCCTTTCTTTAATTGATATTACAGCTCTTGCTGCTTTTTTGGGCTAAATCACTTTTTTTAATGCTATTAATTCACAATTATTCATGTAATTTAATAAATTGCAGGGTTATCTTTTGAGAACAAAAATAAAAATATTCTCTAAAAATAATTAAGAATTAAAAACAGCAATAAATAAATAAGCAACTTGAAACTGATACAGACTTTTCCATTATTCTGGTGATAGTGATAAGACAATTTTGATCATAGAAACTGAACACTTGCTATTAACAATGAGTATTCACTTTATTGTTGAATCTTGCAAACTCTGTGCAATATTTTTCCTCTAAATACCAGCAATGTGAGATGCAGCGTGGTCTGAAGTCGGATTATGATTCTTCACTTTTTACAGTGCATGCACTTTATGCACTTTATGATGGTGCGAACTTGTTGAGCGCGTGCTGGGTGTGTAAACTGAACTCAGCTAAGCCGGAAACAGATTTTAAGACTCTAAATGAAACTGTCCGCGAAAGAAAGATGAGAAGAAAAAAAAACCTGAAGTAACGTGCTGAGGGTAATGGGAAAACCACACATCTCGCAGGCCCAATCATTACTCAATGTTCTTACGGCCTGTTCTCAAAGGTGTTGACTCAGAGCGGACTTGTTTCAGGGAAGAATGAGAAGGGAAAATACGCCGCCGCTCCTCCTCCACTAACCGGCACCCACTGCAAGGGGACCCAGCTCACTGCTTTTCTCTGTCTTTCTAAGAGAAAAAATACGCTCCTGAGGCTTAACTTCCATATTTCATCACACAGGCCTGTGAATGAATGTGAAAGACAACTGTTTCTGTGACCTACTGATGAAAAAACAAACACCCAACCAACAACCCACATGATTTTTATAGACTAAATGACTTGTTACCAAAAATAATTCACTTTATTACTTTTTATAGTGGTCTGCTTGGATTTTTTTTTATGTTGAAGTTGGAGCTTCCACTTCCTTCAATTTAAGCAGATTACGGTCAGGTTTCAGCAGGGTATTATGGGATATTCCTTCCCATCTCGTGACCAAGATGCTTTTTTTAAAAAAATAAATTCAAAAATAGGCTCAATGAGGATGCTCTTTATATGTCAGCAAAAACCAAGACAGCTAAGTGCCAAGCTCAGTGAACTGTGTCAGTAGTAAATCACTGCATAGGAGTGTAACAGAAATGATGAGGCCACTGCTATTTTTAAAAGCTCAAAATTCTGCTCAAAGTCGCTGTTTTACTCCTGAAAGGTGACCTAAGAAAACCTGCTGAAATGTCTTTTAAAGTTCACTCTCGTGCCCACATAGTTTTGTGATATTATTTTGTAATATGCCTCACTGTAACCACATGAACACCTTGTTATTGTCTTGAGAGTGCTATATAAAGACTACTATTAGCAGTGTCATGTTAGCGGCAGCTCAGTGACTAAAACCGAGAGGATGTTTACTGACATTACAGCACTTGTCACATTGCCCCATGTTGTGGTTTTACAGAGGGGGCTTCCTTCTCGAGACACCTGTGCAGAGAGAACCCCCGAACGCCTCTTCCCAGCACCGACGCAGCCAATTTACCGTATGTGTGACACAGCAGCAAGTCTCTAGAAGGGAAAAAGGAGGTTATTTCTAAGATCAGTGAGCCTCCTTCTTCCTGCCACAAAAATCTCACTACAAAAGATTCAGACTCACATTCTTCAAGTTCCTGTCTTTCACTGTACACAAGCCCACAGTTCACACACGCAGTGTACGCCCACAAACAGAGAGCCCTAAATGCAGGTCGAGCACTTTCTGCTCTGTGGTTTGGTGGTGAATTTGCAAACACCTTAATCTAACCTTTGGGGTTCAGGTTCCAGTTTCACGTGAAACACAAAAAGAAACCTAAAATGCTGTGTTTAGGAATGAAAAATGGAAAAAAAAGAGCTATCCAAAACATAAAAACCTGGCATGAAAAATGTTTTACACAAATGAAAGAAGCTTTAAAATGGTAAATTTTTGCGAGGTGTTAAAGGGAATATTTTAGTCCTTTGCAAAATACCTTAAGTAGTACATAAAAGAAAGTAACCGTGGCCAACTTATTTCACACACTGAAAAGAATGAATCTGGCAAAATAATGTTTAATACAAACTGGAAAACATAATGTTACATAATATGTTCCACTTATCCTCCAACACTTTACATTACAGCTTCCTTGTGCTTGTAAAGAGCTTCTTATCTAGTCAATAAACATTCATCATTTATTTTTATTTGTGTAACAAAAATAATTTAAGGTCAAAATTCCACTTAGGTGGCTCAAATTTAATTTTACTGACATTTTGTTTTGGGTGCTCTATGTAAAATGTCCTCTTTTGGTTCACAAAATTTGTCACACCAAAAATAATTTTACACAATCATCACATTTTAAAATCGTTTTCAGACAATTTCACAACATTAACGCAACAGATCACACAGCAGCACCGGTGTTTCACCCGACAGTACAGAAAACTTTACCACAAAATCTCTTACACTTGAAAAGGTTTTCCCGGCACAGAAAGACCCTTTTCCATGAAACATACAGAAGTGCTTTGTCAAACTGCAAAAAGCAGCAGTGATATTGAAGTGAGTAGACATACTTTACATTTAGTCAAACTGGCCCACGTGTACAAAAAACAATTCCTTTTCAATTGTGCTGTAAACCAACACAATATTTCACAAAGTCTTCAAAGTTAATTCCATTTTTTGAAGCATGTTCCCATGTTTTTGTGTCAAAGTGACTTCTGGGTACAACAGTTTCTCTAAAATGGTCCAGTGTTGAGCCATCAGCTGCAAAACAGACCTGCAATGAAATCCTGACAGGCACTGACAAGGTTTAAGTCCACTAAAAGTGCTTGTTTTTGCCACTGACAGGCTCATGTTATTAGTCTTAGTGTCTTACAACACCATGAAAAAGATCCCTACAAAAATAGACCTTTTTGTTAAAAAGTAGGATTGCTTTCTTAAAACCAGAGACAACAATAATAGTGTCTTGTCAAACCCACCAGACTCCATGGGAAAAAACAGCAATTTTTGTAAGTAAAAACCCAACTACATCCAGACTTAACTAAAACTAAATAAAAACTTCCAAACCACTCAGGCTCACCTTTCTAATGTCCAACCGGTCAAAAGCCCTCGTCAGGTTAAAACAGACTCTTAATTTACTGAAGGAGTTGTGAAAATGTTCCAGCTCTTCTCGCTGGTTTCCCTGCTGTTTCTCCGCTTTCTACACAGGCTGAAAATACCAGAACCCCCCTTTAACATTAAAACAAACTCTACACAAATATATTTTATCACAGGTTATAGTTGCATCTCATCTTGTCAGACAGTATAATCTAAGCGGACTAAATAATCTGACTATAATCTTCAATTCACTCATCTTCACCAGCAGGCTCCACATGGTTTCTCTACATTGGAGCTGCACTCCTGGAGCTGAGATCTGCAGATATGGAGACAAATAACATGCAGTTAAAAAACAATGTGAGAACAAAGACAAACATTTCATTGTGTACTTTTACACAAATGTGCTGTACTTACTCAGATACTTCTGTGCACTTGTAATCAATTCCTTGATCCAGCTCTTTCCGTAACTCTTTAAAAGATGCATTTGTACAGTTTGCCCTTGAAAAGATAAAGAAAATATGATTTTAGAATCAATTTTCCCTGCAGAGGTTTGTTTTCTGTATATTTGTTCATTGTACCCTGAAAAAAGCTGTAGAAAAACCATACAGAACATTTATGTATTTATTCAATACAAAATCAGTAAAAAAAATAGTAAAATAGAGCAAATAGTTTAGAAATCTTACACAAGTTTCTCCTGTGTGACCAGAACAACATTTAGGCTTTGTACTTTGGTCGAGTTGAGCCTCGGCACCTCGATGCTCGCAAAGATACTGACAACAGAAATAAAAACATTAAATTAAAGGAAGAGTCAGCAATTCTTGAGAAACACCGTTTACATTTGAACCCGAGGGCCAAACGAAAACACCCCTCCCCTCAGGAATACTTCAGAAGCTCCGCTCCCCAATTCGTTGGCAGTGACTGAGCTGACTCAGGGAAAAAAATGGCTGAACATGGAGCGTGTGCTGCCTGAGGGCCAGATAACGTCCAAAAGTGAAGTAATCATTATTGCTACGAAATACGCAGGAATTTTTTTGCTTTGGCAAGTGTGTTATTAAGCCTATCAATGGGTGATGAAGCCAAATACTTATTGAAGCCAAAGTTTAAGCTGAGGAGTAACGCTAGCTTAGCCTGTGTAACATTAATATCATAGATAACTTTGACAGTAACAACAATGAGCCTAAATGCTTCCTGTTGTTGATTGGCTGATATAATGTCATCAGAGCCACACTGTTTCTTTCCCAATTACAGAGCCAGAGCCGTGTAACAACACATTTTTTATTTTTGAGCTGAACAGACCACCAGTGATTTGCACTCTGCAAGTATGAATATGCTAATTTTGTCAAAAGGTGTTTTGAGTTAGATTCACTGACTCTGCCTTTAAGACAGACAGCTGCATAAAAATCAAACGACAGGGGGCTTTAAAAACCACAGACAAGCTAGAGGAAAAAACAACACAAAAAATAATGTGCAGAATGTGATATATTCCTAAAAGGAAGTAGGATTTTCTCAGATATAATTCTCAATATTGTGACTTTCAAGTTTAATCAAGGCCTTGATTACTGATCAGGAAATTACCATGTGCAGCTTTCACTCAACAATAGCTGCTCGTCAGCTGATACTGTGTCATTTCAGTTTTTTTTGCTTTAAAATCTTGTTGTTCTCATGAAAGTTGTAGTGCAGAGCAGCTTACCTTGTGGAACTGAAGGGGGTGGAAATGGATCCATTTAGCATTGCTGTGACATCTCCACAGGCAGCTTCAGCAAACTAAGGACATGAAGATTAAATGCACTTTAGATTTAGACAACAGACACACACTTCTTGAAAAAGCAAGTTAAAATCAGACTGTTATTTTAGTTTAGTAGCTTTTTTAGTTGTAGTTACAATGCATGTGTAATTTCAAATATGCATCAAGAATAATTTGTCACAATATTTCCTGTCACTGTGACAATTTCACTCTCTCTCGTTTGGAAAACAATCAGGTTGTTTGGATGACTTTCCCACAGATGGAAAAATTACACAAAGGAGCTAAGAAGTAGGGGAAGAGTGACACATTCCTGGCAAAACCACAGCTCAAGGCCCTGACCAGCTGTTAATTTACATTTCACTGGTGCGTAGGAATGTTTAACAGAATAATTCAGATTATTACTAGCATTTAATTACCAGATTCATTTTCTTTTACTTTCTATGGTTTTGCATTTGTCTTCCTTTGCAGTGCTGCACTGTTCTCTGATTATCAGCTGAAAAGCTTGTTTTTGCTGACCTCCAGTGGTCGAAACTGTCATTTTGCTGCAGGGATAAAGAAGCGTACTTCCTGATGTCACTGTCAAGTTTGGCTACAACTCAATGAAACTATGCTTTTCAACCTTAAGTTACTCTTTAAAACACTGAACCCAAAGACCTGCTGCTTTATTTAATGCTGACTGTTTGTGACCTTTGCAGTTATTTTAATATTATAAGATCAGTTTTAAAAGTCTGTAGCCATATACATCTATTCATGTATTATGTGCATCAAGTATAACTTATTATCTATGATATCTATGAGAGAACTTAAACAGCCTTTTTCATTTTCTGACATAAACAATGAAAAGTTATATTTGCCTGATATATCAACTGTGTAGCTGAATCTAATGTCAACATGTGCTTAGTTATTTCAAGTTTTAGTGGTTTTGTCTTGTGTCATGCTTCAGTTTTAGCACTTTTTTGGTTCCACATTCTGTTCATGATTTGTCTTATTTTGTTCCTTTATAACATTTTTGCATCTGGACCTGGACAAACCAAGCAGGGCTCCTCTGAATGTGTGGGCTGCCACTGCTCGCTCAGGAGAGAGCCACACAGTGTGGCTCCATGGAGACCGACACAAAGCCTCATTGATGAGGAAGCAGACCGAGTGACTGTTTTCTTCTGACCTCTCTATCATAGTCCCTTATATTCAGGAGAGATCTGCTTCACCTCATGCTCCACATGTGTAATATTTTAAACTCCTGCTTCATCCCAGAACTGTCGAATTTTTGTCAACACTTGTGAATTCTTATTGGACACTTACAGCAGCTGAGACTCGGCTCCAATATGAGCGAACGGGGTTGTTGTCACAGTCTGTCCAACCTGGGCAGCCGGTAGTGAACGTTTCTAGAGCAACACACAAATACACACCCTGAATATTTTTCATTTTGGCATTTCGGTGGAACTGACAAGAAAAGCTGCTCACAAGGAACAAAGCAGACACCCACATAAGCAGGCTGAGACGAAATCGTGACCATCATAATGTCTGGTAATTAAAAATGAAGCTACAGCCTGCAGCTGGTTGGCATAGCACGCAGACTGTGAACAGGTGGGAACAGCTAGCCAAGAAACAACAAGGGTAAAATAAATCTAATGTTCGGCACCTTTAAAGCCCACTAACAAATTTATAATGTCTTATTTGTTTAAAAAAGTTGCAGTGGACAAGCACAGTGTGGTTTTATCTGGACTTATTTCCTGTAGGTCATCATTGTAAGGCTTTGCAGACTCTAAAAAGTTAATTCACCTGGACAAGCAAGCCAGGTTAACTGCTTCCAGTGTCAGTGCTAAGCTAAGCTAACAAGCTGCTAGTGGTAGCTTCATATTTAGCCTACAGATATGAGAGCTGACTGATCACCTCCATTAACTCTTGGTGATTAAAACAAATGTGTATTTCCAAAAATCTCAAACTTTCATCTGGAAATATGCTTTTACACAACCTGGTTGCTCTTGTACTTGTAAGTATTTAAAACAAAAGGATGAGGTTGAAAAGAGGAAGAATGTAGTCCTATATAAATATTTTCCTATTTTCCTGTTGCCTATTTGTGTTTCGCAAGTAACGCAGCACTTGGCAAATACTTCCTGAGCTGTGGTGTATACGACACTATTACTGCAAAGATACAAACAGGATGAATTAAATTATACCTTCTTTTGGTATTTAAACTATGTTGTTACTGTTTTAAACCTTTTCCTTTGTCTTCTGAGTCAACCTGAGCCAGTCTCTGAGCTGTTAATAATGACCTTAAAACTTGACATGACTAGACTTGCTCTAATACCATATTACGCGAATGTAACACCTCTGGCATTTGAGTTGGGTAATTTTGTTTATCCTCCCTTGTCAAACACAAAGAGCATGCAAAGTCTTTCACACAGAAAGTGAAGAAAACACTTGAGGAACACTCCACTTCCTGCTCATAAAAAGGAGCAGTCCTGTAGTGTTGCCTATCTGACCCCCTGTACCTCCGTGGGTGAGCCCTTGAGATGAAGTAGCTGACTGCACAGAGGTCAGTGTGGTTCATTTTTTTTCAGACAGTGCTGACATTCATTAAAAAAAGGGAATGCATTAAAAAGTGTTCATTTTAAAACATGCAGCATAGTCACTAAAAAGGACTGAACTGCACAACATGTAGCAAGAGTTGTATAACTTATTTCCCCCTAGTTTATATCACAATCGCGTCTTGCATGATGTTCCTGAAAGCTCTTACCTCTGCTGCCCTCCTTTCCACACCAGGTCAGACCATCCACCACGGCCCCCAACAGAGTGTCCTCCACGGTGACGAAACAGTCCTTCTTCTCAGTGAAGTCATGGACCACATCCTTTGTTTTGCTCCAGAACATCATCTAACACAAAAACAATTCATATCACATAGTTAAACGGATTATTCTCTGATATTAAAAAAAAGGCTTTAAGTGGATAATGTGCAAGCAGACAGTCTTGTGATGAGTGATGTTTACTCTGCTGCATGCAGGTTGGAAGTGGGTCGCAGCAATGAAAGGGTCATAGGCTTCCACGGGAACTTTACAAGGGTCCCGCCCTACATATGCTTGTTCAAAAGCACCCCAAACTTTTTGACAGTCGTATCTGGAAAATAGATGGAAGTACTGCTTATTCTCAGGGATGGTGATCAGATGGAATAAAAAATAGCTGTGTTTGAATCATTCAATTATTATTCTAATACTGTATATTTTAACAGACAAACTAGAAGGGCACTTCCTCCGTCCCTTGAACATAACACTGCTGTTTATTTGAATTTGAATGATTTAGGTTTTATTTCACTCTTTTTCTGTTTTCTGAGTAGAGTTTTGTTACTTGTTTTGAAAAATAATATGTTTAAACTAAGTTATTATCATCATTGTCATGGAAAAAAAACATCAGTTCTATGACATGGTTCATATGCACACTACACAAACACACACATATACGACCTGAATATTTCTCCCTATATTTACAGTCAATATCGGCTGAACCATAATAACTGATCTGTGAAAAGTGGTTCAGGTGAAACACAAACAACACTGTTATTGTAGTGAATGTACACTGGACAGAAATTAAACCGTGATAACCTGCAGAGAGTGCAGAAAGGAGGCCATCCTTCAGTTTAGAGCAAATCCTCGGCAGAACCCCAACTTTAGCATTAAATTAACTTTCAGGCCTTTTCCTCCCGAACAGCACTTACTGTGATTTAACTCCTTCAGCTTAATGTTTACAGATGTGCATCATTGGTATTCGCCAAGACTGCTCAGGTTTCCAGCACAAACGCACTGTAACTATTAATGAAATCACTATTTCTGCATTTTAATAACATAAACAATCTTCCACTGCTAGACTGCATTCTCTCAGACTTATACTGACTCTACATGCGGACTACAACTATTTAACAAAGCTTATATTAAACTATTTTGAGTCTCAGTATTGTTAGGAGGCAGCTTGCCGCTGGGACTCAGGTGAATTTAATACACGAGATTCTTGACATTAATTTTAAGGAATAACATCGCTTACCCTTCGAACCCTTTGCACCTCTCGATAAATGTTTGTTTAAACTCTGTTTTCGGGCGCAGAGTCAGTGCCAACACAACCGCGACAACAATAACGAGAAGCAGGACGGCGACGACGCTGATGATAACGCAGCGTCTCCTCCGTCCCTTCTTCTTGGCATAAGACTCTTCTTGTGCCATTTAGAAATCCTTAAAGTGTCAAAATCTCTCAGGAAGTTTGGCTGTTACGCTGCTGCTTGTTGTCACTGATATGTCGCTCGCGCTCGGGCGTCTATTTATGGAGAAACTGGAGCGCAAGACTTGCGCGCGCACACATGTGCACGGACTCGTGTCCCTGTGGACTCTGCCCCATGAATCTTATCTGACACTGTGGAGCCGTAAACTGCTCCGTAATAAACGTCATCATTCTTAGCTACTGTAATTATCTTCAGTTGCACTTCAGTGTCAAAATCAGTGAGAAAGCACGTAAACTTATTTGCAATTTAGGCACAAGAAAGTTTGAAACTCTCTTTCCTTAAGCCATTCAGGCTTTCCTGCATAATAAAATTGGCTGATTTCACTCTTTCACCTCAAGAAAGGAAGTCAATGATGAATATTTAAACAAACTTAAATTAAAAAATAATACTAAAAGGAATTTGTGGGGCAATTAAATATCATTTAGCTATGGAAAGATGGTTGTTTAATTCAGTGGGCATGCTTAGTCATAATTAGTAAACAAGTTGAGCAATGCCACAGACCTTGTGCTCCTGTAGAAAGTTCAAAAGAGGTCAACCAATCTCATAAAACCAGTTCTTTATCTCTGCTTTGCAGGATGTGTAATGACTTAATGAGCTTATAATACAATAAAGCTCTAATAATACTGCATCATAAATACACTGAATGTCTAAAAATAAGTTTGTGAGGTTTAAAGTTCAAATCAAACTCTGAACTGAGGTTTTATATATTTTAAAACAACCAAAGCAAAACAAAACAAAACAAAACAAAGAAACCGAGTAAATGAAACTGTAATGTATCTGGGTGTGTCAGAGCCCCGGGATTTACACTCATGTAAACTGAGAATGCGAAATAAAATACTTGCCACTGAATGAAAATGTTACAATAAAGAAATGCAAACAAAAATGTAATCACGTTTATGTCAGTCTACTAAAACTATTGCATATTATTTAATCTATTGCACGTATTATCTTTTTTATATATGAAGTTCAGGGCCTGAAGTGTTTTAGCTGTGACCCTTAGTTTCATAGAAACAGACTGGTGTTTCAGGCCCAGACAAGAAAATAAGCAAATGTAAACTAATGAACCAACAATGTTTATGAAACTCTCTGTGAAATGTGTACAAGTTTTCAATGCAAAAATACCAGGCGAACAATTAGCAATGTGGTGATTTGATTAGACACACTGATTGAAGAGAAAGCATCAAAAACTTAAAAAGATAATACAACTAGATTTTGATATATAGGGCTTAAATTACCCATTTTTCAACTGATATTTTACATCAGTGTTGCAAAATAGAAAAAAAAAATCACTAAATTAGCAAAGCAAAACCAGTTTACAGTCAGCACTTTGCATTAATTCAGGAAATATTTTGAGCAGCACTCTATTTTATTGCAACATAAATGTGTGTACAGCCACATGAGAAAACTTCTTAAATCTGTGGGTGATTCAGTTCAATGGGAGGCTCTTTCTGTGTGACAGGTTGTTTGCACATGTTTGGCAGGAGGACTGTTTGGGGTTCTGGATGCACTGAAGGATCATCAGGGTCCTGTGGACACAT
>JAQMCX010000032.1:3286277-3297713 GCA_029814765.1 Acanthurus leucopareius
TTATAAGGCGCACTGTCGGTTTTTGAGAAAATTAAAGGCTTTTAGGTGCGCCTTATAGTGCGGAAAATACGGTACAAGAAATTGCAGATTAGCATTGAATATTCAGGAACTGACATTAAAAACATTACTTTACTACTCTTGTAAAAAATTGGCCACATTTTGACCTATTTAAGTTCTATTTTTCTTTTCATGCATTTTTTTAGACTTCACTTTTCCTCTATACTGGGACAACATGGCTGCTGATGAAAATTTTAAGAGGTCTGAACTGCAGCCTTCCTCTCCAGAGTTCCGGACAGTGAAGGAGGCCTTCAGACAAACTGTCTCACAGACTGTAATTAAGGTGGGAAGCTCAATGGAAAAGACATGTCATTGTCCGTCAACACAGCCTGTTAAAATGTTAATTTTGGCACATTTTACATCCATTTGAGGTTAATGAAACATCTCTTTATTGCAATATTCCTTCTAAGATGTGTGCTTGTGCAATCCCGCACTGCTCCCGCGTTCTCCGCGCAGAGCAATTCTATTCAGTGCATAAAATAAAATCCAACCTGATCTGTAAATAATATAAACACATAACAATTTATTCTCTACCACTTTTGCAATTCTCAGTGAGTGACAGGTGATAAGTGATAACTACAGGTAAAACAATGACTAACACTGTCCAGTCAATGTTATGATGCGGTTCATACGTATTTACTTAGGCAGCCAAGCAATGTCATTGACAGTGCTTTATGCGTACATGGCGCTGTTTTGCAGGTTAGCGTATAGCTAACGGTGCAGAGAAGTTAAGAGAGGTAAATGCTGCTAACCCCTTATTATGGAGAAACAAACGTGCAGTGGCACATCCACTCACTGCTACGGCCCTGAGCCGTAAGGCCCTAGACCTCCCCTTCTGCTGTGTGTGTGTATGTGTGTGCGTGTGTGTCTGTCTCCTAGTTTCAGTTTCTGTCAGGTCACCAGTGGGCGTGTCCTCCCGGCCGAAGGGATCCCTGGCGGAGGATTGGTGCGGCTGGTCGGTGCGGGGCTCCACCAGTCACGTCCTGACGACATTGGTATAAGACCGGTGTGCACCAAGAATGGTGCCAGACACCAAAGTAATCATACTCTGTGCAACTGTTTGTTCAACTAGAAAGTGTATCAGAATTGGGCCAAGGGTTAGTTTTAAAATACTGATTTAGGTTTACTTCACACACTATAGGTTTTGGTCTTTGTTAGTCTTCACTAGGTTTTAGAAGTGTCGGTCACTTGTATTTTTGTTTATATTTCATAGTATAGATAGTTAGGACTTTTGGTTTAGAGAGAGATATTTAAGTTATTGCCAGTTATTTATTAGTCAGCTAGTCAGTTCCATTTTATTTCAAGGAGTCCTCTTTTTGTTATATTTGTTTTATTGATTTTGGCGGGCCCTTTCTGTTTGCACTTAATATCCACATATCTATTATAATAAATACGCCGCTGTATTCACAATCCCCTCCATCGATTGTGTCTTGTGTGTTACTTCCCTTTCCCCTTCTCGAGCTGGGTTTGTAACACCGGGGTGTTGAAGTTTGCAGCCAAATAAAAATAGAGTAACCAAAGCATTTCTGATGTAAAGCAATTAAAAAGCCTTTATTGGTGTTGCTGATGCATGGCAAAAATAAAAAATGCAACCTTCATCACCCTTCATTGAGGTGACTAATCAGCAGTAAGAGCACATGACTTATATAGGTCCAAGAAATGACAGGAAGTGACATAAGTGGTTCGCAACAGACAGAGGGAGCAGGTGACTTCAATCAGAGAACATGATCCTAATTGGACAAAAATATGTAAGCTGCCCTGGACCAAAGTGCTAAACATAATGAAGCTACAGCATATAAAAAAAGTTACATTGCATAAAAGAGACAAGACTACGACAGGTCATGAACAGGTATTCCTACAAGCCAAGTTATAAGAAAGGAGCACCATGACTTTCTTCATCAAGTGCCAGAAGTGTCATGGCGTCAGGTAGGAAAATCCATCAACTTTCTTGTAATAGGTGTTGGAGACTATCACCCTCCCTCTGAGAGCTGGGGACCACCTAAATAGCTGTGATTTTTAAAGAGTTAATGGCTGACATGACCAACCTGACTGTAACATTTAGTCACTTGATATTTGTCATTAGAAGTACTGATGGAATCAGTGTTCACTATTATTGGTCACAACATAAGTTTGAGTAAGATTTTGAGGCCTCTGTGACAGATCCTCTCACTTGCTGGCACATTGCTATGTTTCTCAGTGACACATTCCCACCTAAAGTTGTGTTGCTTGATACTTTTGAAAGGGGTGTGATTTCAAGCACCACATGCTGGAATGAGTGTCAAAAACTCCAACGGTTATTTTTAAAAACAAAGCTTGGATTCATAAGGAGCTCCAATGGGGATATGGACTGAGTTAATGAACAAAAAGGACCAGATTTGGTGTAGCTTGTCTGAACAAACACCATTAAAGAAAAACAGTCCAATTAGATATGCAACAATAAAACATAAAGACCTCTCTGAACTCAAGGGCATCTGTTGTCCAGGTGTTTTTCAGGATGGAATATGCTGACAGATGTGCTAATAATGTTTCGTAAACAAGCTTCCGGACTACTGACTCCTCATTAAAAAAATGAACTTACATTATTAACACATTGTGAACGCATACATCACAGAGATGTCTAGCCTACTGATGTTAGCATCCTAACCAGCTAGCCCCAGCTCATCCTGTCTCAAGCCTTGCTGCTATGTTAACCTTCAAAGACCTGTTTGAAAAAGGCAACTGGAGTTCTTCAGTTTTTCAGTGGTATCACATATGTCTTTTTTGACGTGGTAACGTAAAAAAACGTTTGTTGAGTATGTCTGGCACAGGACAAATCTCTTAATCACAGCTGGATATAGTTGATCTGGCGAACAACAGACAAGATGTTATAGTTATCTAAGCTCCCCTCAGCAGTCTCTCTCTAGGGCAAATGATAAGCTGCAGTCACACTTCTACACAGATACAAATCTAGTGTGAGTATGGAGACATCTCATCACAAAGAGAAGCATTTGAGATGCTTTCTAACTACTACTGTAAAACCACAGGTTCTCTTAGGTGGCTTAGACATAATGTATGACTCACATGTACCCTGCCTGTCTATTTATAAGTCTGTATGAAAGCAGAACTCATGACTCCCTGCTGATGACAGGGCCAAAGAATTGGAACACTTCAGAACACAACTGCATGCAGCTGAGAACATTTCACTACTGTCACGGATCATGAGCCAGCTACTGGTGTCAACAGAGAAAACCCCAGTCACTCAACAAGGAAGCTTTCTGTAGTCAGAATAACTGTGCCAAATTTATGCGTCACACTCACTCTTGTAAACTAATGTAGCCTTTAACAAGATTTAGAGGAAATTACTGAGGACTTAGGGATTAGACATGTCTTTAAATACTGGGTGTCTGCCTATGCCAAATCCAGTAAATGTTTATAAAGATGTATCCGACACATTGAAATAAAAGGTGTACCTTCTTAATCTAACATATCTTATTTTTGCTCTATTATATGTCTCTATCTGCCAGTTAAAATTACTTTTTTCTCTTTCTTTTCAAAAATGCGATTTTTAAAATGTTTTGTAAAAGCAGTTACAGTCAAATCTACAATATAGACTTGTTTTTGTTGTGTTACACTAGTGCTCCAAAACACTTGATTGTTTACCTTGTGCACATATGATTTGAGGAAAGTCATATGCCAGTTTGAAGGACATAAAATAAAAACTAAATTAATATACTGCAAGAGAACTGTGTTTTTGGTGACTTTTTTAAGCAGCACATCTATCTTTAGCAGGCGTCCCTTCACAACATCAAACACAGTGTTTTATCTCGTCGGTGACAATGGCTTTGACAGGAATTAACTGGCTCAGCAGTGTAATGTGAATGGGTCCATGGATACGAGCAGCTGCTTCATGTTAAATGTTACAGATGATGATTGTTAAAAGCACAATGTGTAATCAGTAGTATTTTTTGTCCTCAAGCTGGAGTTCCCTTGTTTCTTCTAAACATATGCTGCTGTCTTGAACTGAGGTGAACAGTGAATGATATATTTTTGTGTTTAGAAGACAGTACAATGATGTCACATTGTTTTCTGCCACTTCGACATCTTAGTACTTGTGATGCCCCTGTGGGATCACCATGGAGTGTCTTTGCTGCTATTGTCATCTTGGAGGTGTGTTCCTAACCTGTCTCTCTCACTTGCAGTGGCTTGATTGGAGGAAATCAGCACACCTGGGCCCAGTGTGGCTAAAGTTACTTAAGTCCTGCAGCTGCTCTAACTAACTCTCTCTGCTCTGGCTGTCTCCACAGGCACACCACGGTTTGGTTTGTTCATGCTGTCCTGATTTTTTGCCTTTTGTTGTGTTTTTCACCTTACAACACTAACACACACATACACCTCTTTCACTCACACACATGTCACATGACTGACTTACTGATTATCACATCCTATTCTTGAAATGTTTGAAATGGCTACTTAATTTGGTCTAATTTGGTTGAATTTGATTTAATAAAGAATTATTTACATGTTTATCATGGTGTTTACTTCATTTTTATTGTGACCACCTGAGCCAGGTCATGACAGTATACATATTGGCAAACAGATGGGCAGATATTTGAAGATAATTATGAAAAACCATTACAATAAACTAAACCTGATCTCCAGAAATGGATGGATCTTCCATTGTCCTTCATAGGTAGAAATAATACTAACAAAATAGATTTTTTGCCGAAATTTATTACCTATTTCAATATGTTTCTATTAAAATTCCCAAAAGTTTCTTTAAACTTGACAATTTTATGACTCCTTTTTTACAGCAAAAGAAAATCCCTCAGGTCAAACTCATGTCTTTAAAGGCCCCGTATCCAAATAGCTACTATCTTGCCTCTCAATTCTGACCAACTTGGATTTGATTTTATGCAGAGAACAGAGAGGTTAGATGGGTCTCAATAGAACAGGATGGTATGAAGACCACTTCTTTAAAGGTAATCCCATTTATCGAAATAAAAAGTTAAACTGCACTCAGACAGAATCTGAACACATTTTAAGCTTGGCAAGAATCTCACTTGCTTGAAGATCTTAATACATCTTTTCCTGGTAAACTCCTTTATGGGGCAACCCTGATCTCTCAAATCATGTTGCTGATGCAACATTACGAAGGTGTGAAAATAAAAAAAATGAAACAGTGGCTTATTTATACATTAATGATACATTTGTCAAATTCCAACAACTGACCCAAAATTAAGCCTTTCTGCACAAATTCAAATTTATACAGATTAGGCAGTGGAATAAAGAATATTCCAGACCTTTTCCTACATATTCCAAAAGAAAGTCCCTTTGAAACACCCATATTCCAAAAGAAAGTCCCTTTGAAACACACAAAACATCGGATTGCTATCAAAGAACCAATGAATGTATGTTGTTTTTTGAACTGCTGCATAATAATTTGGTTCATGCAGGATAAATAAAATGACCATTGCATCCACAGTATACCATTACTGCATTTTTGGTTTTTAATAGGAAACTACTGACACATCGTTTTGGTTGCAGAACTTATAAAGTAATTTCTTTTTATGATTCTATAATGGGCTGAGGCAATGACTGGGGGCTGAGGATGTATGGATAAGAGGAGGTTCTATTGAATAATAATAGCTTTGAGCAGTGCATTAAAAACATTTTAAAAAGAACTTTGTACTCTTTAATTTTTTGAACTGTGAACTTGGTTCAAAATTCTAAATTATGAGCCATGAACTTGAACTAATTTTTTTTCAGATGTGAAAACTGAGCTTTGAGTTAGCTTTTGGAACTGCCCAATAATAGAAGAATTTTGAAAACATTAATCATAAGGATAATAGAATATCAAACTGAGCAGGACCCAAAACTATGGATATTGGGTAACATAGGCTCTGTAAAGGTGAACCACTATAAAACATACAGTATTTTATTTTTGCCAGCACTGCAGCGAAAAAAAAATCTTGATGAATTGGAAATCTGAAAACTCAATTTCTACAAGAGAACCCAGCAGTAGACCAAAGGGCCAGCCATCTTCACCTCTGCCTCGGCAACTTAGAGGAAGGCATGTGATCTCTGTAGCAGAAGTTCATCTTCTTCATGTTGACTTTGCCCGCTGTTAACTTCAGCATTACAGTGGAACTTCTTAAACTCCTTTGTGTTATTTTTCCCGATGAAGTAACACACAATGTAATGTTTAATATAATATTTTTTTTAAAAAATTTATCAATTTATTTGAAGATGTGGATAGACTGTGACCTAGACATTTTTATTGCATCCCTTTGTCAGACTTAAAATTATTCAGTTATTATGTTAAAATACAGTCACTTTTGTTCACAAAAAATATATAAGTTAAAGTATTAAAAGAGTTAACATTTCAGAACACCGGTAAGGAATAAAGGGCTGTTGATTAATTGGGGGGTGGGGTCTTAAAAACAAATTAGAATAAAATTAATGTATTTATTTGTATTTATTTTTAACAATATGTATAACAAAAAAAACTGAGCACTGAACTTGACACTTGACTGACCAATACACGAACCCCCTCTCCCCCACTAGAGATGCACACAAACAGACAGACACATGCACACACACCCCTTGTGCACTGTTTTAGTTTACCTTTGTGTGTCATCTAGAGGAATAAAATTTTGATCAAATCAACCCCATAATCACATCCCATTTCTCACCTATAATCTTAACATGAAAGTTCATAAACAATCACAGTATTACTAATTCAGCAATTATATCTAATATTGTTTAGAAACTGTCACTGGCCTGGCACTAAAATGTATTTTGGTGCTTGTCAGCTACAAGTCAGTCATGTCTTTTAGGTGATGAGGGGCTGACTTTAGACAGGGTTTAAAGCAAGAAAAGATTTGTGACCCTGAAAAATTGTCCAGGAGGAAATGTGTATTATGTATTGAATTAAGTATTAAATTGATTTAAAACTGCTGTATGTATGACATAAGGTAAGGGTGACCACATTTTTTCAGTTTGCGAGCTACTTATAAAATGACCAAGTCAAAATTATCTACTTATTATAAAAATGCATGAGTTGATGTACCTTGCATACCTGTATGAACCCATATTGCACAATACAACTGTGCACATTTTTTGTCATTACCTTACTCTGATGACTTGCACTGCAGCTCCCCCACTCATTTTTATACCCTTTCTGAAGTTTAGTAGAAATAAACTAGGCAACTCGGCAGCTCGCGCATGAGTAACTCAGTTCTTATTGTCTGTTTCCATGGTAACTGGGGAAAGACCCGCGAACTCCTCTGAAATAGCGCGCACAGCTTCCTGTCTGCATGGATTGGATAGATTTTATAATGCCATGCCATCTATACGCATTACCTTTGCCATAGACCGTAGATCGCGATCGATGTAATGGGCGCCCTAGTGTAAATGGAAGCGACTGATGTCCTAAAACTAAGGGTCATCCTTGATGAAGTCAACACTGAGAGGCTTATTTTGCCCTCTGGTCCGGAGACTGTAAATGCCCTCATATATGAGGTGAAAACTAAGTTGAACTTGGCTTATGACTTTCGCCCTAAATTTCAAGGCCCAGATTTTGACAATACCCTGTGCAATTTAGTTAACATAAAGGACCATCCAAGGCAACCATTAAGATAATTTGATTTATTGAGTCAGATCCGAGTTCAACCAGCACAGTGTTATTATCTGATAACACAGATTCACCAGAGCCTCTTTGCCGATGGGAATAACTTGGGTCTTCATTTACATTACATATTTGTATAACATTATGGAGCATTCAGTGTGTTAAATAAATTGTTTAAGTTGTGTCAGATGTGGTTGCTTTTTTTATTGTGTTAATGCAACTTGTATGGTTTAAGGCATTCAGTTTCCTCAAATGAATTGAGTAACAAAGTGTGAAGTTGTCGCGACTAGAATTTAATACTTTACTTTAATGGAAGAAAACTGAGTAAGTTGAGCTTATGTTGCAACATTTGTATAAAGAAGATGCATTTAAGTTAGTCTTACTTTATTCAGATAAGTCCTATTAACACATTTTAAATAAGGTTTGAGAAATGCTGCATATGAGTGTAAAATACTTAATGGTTTTAAGCTCAGTTAACTGAAAGGAACTGCTATTATTAACTTTATTTACCCAAGTTACCTTAACAATAAGTACTTGAGTTATGTTCAGTCAAACAATTTCAGCATGAAAAAATATTTTATTTGAGTTAATAAGGCAATCGGTTTCCTCAAACTGTTTGAGTTTAACTAACTCATCTGGTTTTACAGTGTAGTCTGTCTCATTGGAAATGCTCAAAATGCTGTGCAAGGATCCCAGTCAGACCTTACTTGGGTAAAAGTATAAATACTGCAGTGAAAAAATACTTTCACCACATGACCACTCTGAGGAAGACTGCAGGTAGCAGTCGAAACTGTCAGGTAGGAGAAAACTACATTGGTCTAACATTTAAGAAACCTTTATAAATGAAAAAATACTTTGTTCCAAGAAGTCCTAAAACTCTTGTATTTAAGTTTTTAATTTACTCCCCTAAAAATGGATACCAAAGTTTTAGCATCAAATTAGAAAAAATAATTAAAAAGCAAAATTATTATTAGTATTGCCAAATTTTATTTCCTGTCATATTTGTCATATTGTCATATTAGTTGCACTTCAGTGCTAAAGCCATTCATTCAGTGCATAAACTGTCTTGTTGTTCAGGGAAAAACAAGTTTGAAACCATCTTTCTTGAGCAGTTCATAGCGTCTGGATAAAAAAAAAAAAAGGCTGATGTCATTCTTTTACTTTAAATGGGGAAGTTAATTATCACAACTAAGAGTCAAAACTAAAGGTCAACCATTCTAATGAACAGGTTCTTTATTGCCCCTTTGCAGGATGTGTAATGACTTAATAACTCAGTATCACACTATCACATTAATATTATAAATACATGATAAATATGTGATTATTTAAAGTTCAACTAAAACTGATGCTTTCACAGCATCAAGATCTATATATTGTAAAACAACCAAAGCAAACCAAGGATTCACACTCATGGAAACTGACTGAACTAAACAAAGTACTTGCCATTGAATGAAAATGTTAAAGTTAGGAAATGCAAAATGCAGTTACATCAATATAATGTATTTCTGTTCTCTCTTCTCAGCTCTTCTCTTTTTTATACAACCCAAAAGTCCCACAAGAATCGACAGGTGTTTCGGGAGGAAATGAGCCAATGTAAACTAATAAACTAACAAAAAAATCCTTAAATTAGCAAAGCAAAACCAGTTTACAGTCAGCACTTCGCATTAATTCAGGAAATCCTTTGAGCAGCACTCTGTTTTAATGCAACATAAACGTGTGTACAACCACATGAGAAAACTTCTTAAATCTGTGGGTGATTCAGTTCAATGGGAGGCTCCTTCTGTGTGACAGGCTGTTTGCACATGTTTGGCAGGAGGACTGTTTGGGGTTCTGGATGCACTGAAGGATCATCAGGGTCCTGTGGACACATATGACATCTGTTATTCCAGAGTGCTGTCGTCAGGAAACATCTGTATCAAGTGTCATCGATCAGACCGTGTCAAGTCAGAATGTGTCGTTCTGATAAAACATGAAAAATCTTTCTGATGTTTGATTTGTAGGACTTGTTGGATGTAGCTTACTGCTCGTTGTCTGTGCAGGTCCAGCGGAAACCTCTGGACTGGAGGATTTGGATCAGGTAAACAATGGATCCTTGATTACATGATTCTCTGTAAGTGAATAAACAAGGAACTTATTATTTATGTATTTATGTATATACTTATAATGGTAATATAAGCTTACAACACTCTGACTAGGGTTGGTATAAGGTTCAACAGGGACAGCTTTATAAAAAAATTTTATGTCTATGTGTTAGCTGAAGGTCACTGCATTTTAAGTTGCTGATAAAAAAAGACATACATAAGAACAACACTTGAACTGCAAGGTTCTGAAAATATTCTTCTGAATTTAAAGTCGTAATAAAAAAGTTTTCTGATGGAAGAACCTGCCAGAGGTTGTTTTTTACAACCTGGCAACCCAAAAGTCATTTCTAACTGACTGCCTATAACTGATTTATAAAACACTAGCATGAAAAAAAAGCAATTTACAAACCCTTTGCATAAAAAAATTATATTTAAAAGTTGCACCGTTTCTATGTTGCTTTGTGCTTGAGGTGGAGATGAAACATTTTACTGTAATACAACGTAAAACCTGTTTTGAATCCTCACATAAATGGCCCCTCTAGATTGGTCACCACCTTTATGTTGACATAATTCACCCTGTGTGGGTTCAGAGCGTCCAGTTCAACACTTCCAAACATGCTGTAAGTTAAAAACAAAACATATTATTTAATTCACACTCATGAAACATTGTTTCTAAAATGATTAATTCATTAGCTTTTACCTTTTCCTATCAAAAGCGTTGACAATGGACCCATTCAACAGCACGGTGATGTTGCCACAAGCCATTTCTGCAAACTAACAAATGAGTGAAGAAAATCACAGGAGAGCTTTATTCTGTTACGGATTTTGGAAAAGTATGTTGCATAGAAATGACAAACAACACAGATGTGCATATTGTGCAACAGCGTGGAAACATTTCTGGCCTTTAACTCACATTTAGCGATGCTTGCCTCCACAAAGAGTACACTGGATGATTTTGACATGCTGACCACTCGGGACAAGAACTGAAATCAAAACCTGTGTCATATAAACAGACATCAGTTAAAGGAAGCAGATTGTCGACACCTTGATGATATTCAACATATGAAACATGGATGAACAGTGGCAGAAGTAAATTTAGATGAAGTGCATGTAAAACAATCGGCCTTGATAAAGGAATAAGTTCTGTTTTTTCATTTTTTTAAAATGGAAAATAAGGCTTGTGGAAAATTCAGCTCAGTTTTTTCAATCTGCATTCAATTGATACAATTTTCACAGTGTGAACTGTGTGTCTAAAGTGTAACTGTCTTGCAGGTGAAACAACAATCCTTTCCATTAGAGGCATTCAAATACAATTTGACAAAAATGTTATGAGATGTGGCACAAAGAGCAAGGAACTACAAGTAGGGTGGAGGCTTGAGTTGATAAATGGATCAAATAAACACAAGCAGATTGATGAAACCAGATTGAAAAGATAATCAAGACCTTTATCACATTACAACTTGACCTTTGAAATTTTCCATATTAAGACACTTCTCATTTCGTCTCCGTTAACTGACCTGCAGTTTGTCTCATATCACAAATTTTTTTTTTACTCCCATTCAGCTCCAAGAGCACGTCAATTTTTTACATTTTCTAACAAATACTTTGGTTATTTAATTGTTACAAGTTAAACTAAAAGGTGACTGAGCCTTTGCAGTTGCTGCTCCACAACTATGGAGCCTCTTTCTGTCA
>JAQMCX010000032.1:3300947-3311915 GCA_029814765.1 Acanthurus leucopareius
CCTCTGTCTTGTTAAAACTTGAAAAGATCTACCACAGTCTTCCTCTTGTCCACACCAGATGAGGTCATTGAACATGTAGCCAACCAGTGTGTCCTCCAGTATCAAGAAGTCACGTACAACCGCTGCATAGCTGTGCATCAGCGTCCTGGTTTTACTCCAGAAGAGGAACTAAATGGAAAGGAAGTAAAAATGAAGAAACTTTATTTAAAATGATTCTCTCTAATAAGAAATCAGTTGTAAAATGATGAACGCTGTCGAGTCTTGGAGCTCCTGCTCACCCTATCACAAGGCCAGATTTGCGGCATCGCATAAAACATCTGATGATAATCCTCCACTGTCACATTACAGGAGGACTGACGGATGACCGCCTCCTCAAACTGTCTCCAGATGTCGTCACAGTCATGCCTTCATACACAAGATATATTTGTATTTATATATTTATATATTTATCTGCAATCAGCGATTAGTCTATTAAATTATTCAACAGACAGAAAGTGAATTGTCAAATATTGATAATCAATTAATCTTTAACTGCCAAAATTTTCTTCTTTTTAGTTTCACAAATGTAAATATTTGTTTTTTGTGTAGTCTTTGTGATTGTAAAGTGAGATATGTTTGGCTTTTGGACTGTTGGTTGGCAGCAGGAACAGAAGTGTTCAGCATGTTACCAAAGTAACTGCTAATTGATGCTAACTGTACTTGCCATTAGCTACTAAACTCAATAAGTTGAGCAGCTATTAGCTGTCCTTACAGTCATTATGCAGGTCACCTGACCATCAGATGTTGACTTCAAACTAAGATTCAGTGGAGTAAAGTTTGAGTTACAAGACTTAAACAACCCGAATGGTTTTACTAAATTTTTGTACTTTATAAAAACACTGACAGGATTGAAGTTAGTAATTATTAACTGTACTTTAACCACATATGGAATGGAGTTTAAGCTTTTTTCTAATGCCTGAAATATATGTATAATGTATTTCACACAAGCAGAAAACTCTCTATTGAAAAATAAAACATCTTTTCACACAAAGCATCGTCCTTTTTCAACAAAAATCATCCTTGTCTGAGTTTCTGTTTTCCTACAGAAGCACAGAAAAGAGGAAACCACGTTCAAAATTTCTTCAAAACAAGTGTTGCGACACTGACACGATAATTCACTCTTTCTTAATATGCAGCCGGAAATTCTGCAATTCCTTTGGCTTTCTGAGAACATAAGGTCTTTCATGTACTGTGGCTCAAGTAACTGCTTTTAAAGTCTAATGTCATTAAATGTGCAGTCTTGTCCCAGACATGATTAAAATGTCACGACATATGAGCAGAAATCATCATACTTACCTGAGGCCGGGGTTAACGAGGGTGATGTAATTGTAACACCTTCCGACCACAATGTGTTTGATGTTGGGGGTGGTGCCGAGCTGTGCCCTCAGCTCACCAGGGTAGAGCAGGAGCATAATACCCCCTTTGAAAGGGACAAAAAGATAGAAGAAAGAAGACATTATCTATCACATTTGGGAAGGGCATTTAAAGAGAGCAAAAGGGGACGACAGAAAAAAAAAGCAAAAACTATGGGAACGTCTGGTGAAGTTACTTACACATTGTCACGCTGATCATGACAAAAGAGGCAGATGTTTCAGGGGAGCTCATGAAAGCCAGACCATGGACCGCTTCGTTGCGTCTCAAAAAAAAGATGCTTGTGTGCACATGAATTCATCCGCCTCACTGTGAATCAACAACAAACACTTTCTGTCATCTCTGCGTCTGATTTTGATTCCAGTCCAGCAGGTACTTTTTCCTGGAAACTTACAAGGAGTGTTTGCCACTGTGTGGTTGACTAAGATGTAATTCTCACTTGGCATACAAAATTTCCTCCCACATTTTTTTTTCTTTCACCTGGCAATTTTTCAAACACCCTGCAGGAGATTTTCACATCTGACCTTTAGAGAACAAAGCATCTCCTGGCATTTCAAGGAGATACACAAAAGATGCACATTTCCTCTAGATTACAGTGGTTAGCACATGCAATTATAAAAGATCATGCGAATAAGCAGGTAAACATGCCCAGTTGAGTGATCCAGTGGTGAAATAGAGAAGTAAATGCTCACCATTTTCAGTGCAGAAGGTCAACGTCTAACGAATAGTTCCATAGTTTTGTTGTTTAATGCTGTGCTCAAGTCAGATTTCTCCCCAAATTGAGTCCTGCTGCAGTGTTATCTGATGTTTCAGGGCTAATGGTTGTCATGCCCAAGAGGTTGACAAACACAACCACTTCCCAACCCATAGACACATTCTTAGAGGAGAGATGAGATGTGTTTTTTTTTCAGCCTAGCCTCTTGCAAAGAGTAGATCCACATGATTTCCATTATGGTGCCATTGGGAATCTCCCCACATAGAGCATTTGCTGTTCTCAGGAACATGGTGGTATGATGGGCTGGAGAAA
The DNA here is from genome assembly GCA_029814765.1 of Acanthurus leucopareius. Classification (NCBI taxonomy): domain Eukaryota; kingdom Metazoa; phylum Chordata; class Actinopteri; order Acanthuriformes; family Acanthuridae; genus Acanthurus; species Acanthurus leucopareius. Next base: position 3,303,385 of record JAQMCX010000032.1, read on the forward strand.
CACACATATGTTTGTGCTACTGGACACAGGGCATTATTCACCTCTCAAAACAAGTATTATATTGAAAAGAGAAAGTGATTTTTTGTGAGGTAGTAGGTCTACATCATGTCTAACTTAGGAGACATCCAATAGGAACATGAAATTGATAGAAAAGTTACCAGTTTATTATATTTGTGAAGCTATAGCCAACACATGTTTTGCATTTCACTTGAATAAAATGAAAAAAAGGGGCCTTTGAAGTTCTAAAATTACATGCAAAGTCTAATGATTATTATCAACTGCATAAAATTTTACTAACCTTTATGGATCAGTTGGAACAGGATTTGACTTGCATTTCATCTTTAAATGTCACCTGCAATGCAAAAGCAATAGCTGTGCATCATCAAATACTGTGTTGCTGCTGCCACCTTCTGGCCTGAAGTGGGATTGTATGTTTATTACATTGATGCCACTTGTTCCACACTTTGAAAGCTAAGATTTATATTAAGACGATTTATTTTTGTGATAGCGTCCATCAATACCGTCACAGACATATTTATTTATTTATGATTGTATAGTTTTCAGATTACAAAGTTTAACATGGTCTCCTTAATTACAAAACTATTAGTTTGCATAAAAGGCTCTGTGAATGAAGTTTGGACTCTGTGAATGAAAGCCACCAAGTCAAAGATGCTGTTTAAGCACAGAGCGCTAGCTTTATGGTCCTCAAGAATGTTTTTATGTTATTTCGTTCATTATTTTGCCAGAAAGTGTATAAAGACAGAGCAATACAATTTCCAGGGGTGCTGATTTATACAGAACCAACAGTCCTTGTTCCCACCTTTTCTGCACATTTGCATGAGACTGCAATGAATGCAAACCTGCTCCCCTCTTCACTCCATTTCTCAGCATAATGTCCCTCCAAGTTCTGGACAGTAATCAGATCTCTCTGGGTGGTCAGGGACTGGCAGAGGGTGCATGAGGACTGTGGCTTCAGTGCAGTCTTCAGAGGCTGAGCTCAGGGTGAGCTGTGTCTGGATCTGGACTGAGATCTATCCAGTCTGATACAAAGAGTAGAATAAAGACACTGCTTCACTGAAGAAGGAACAAACTTCCCCCTTAAAAACACTCTTTCTTTTTTTGTTTTTTTGTTTGTTTTCAGTGACGTGCACATCATTCAGCCCATGCACACCCCAAAACCAGACATCTCATCCTTGACTGTACTGAATGATATTTCTTACTTCTTCCTTTTAACAAATACAGTATAGTGCATAGTTACATTATTGAAATAGCCATACTTTCCTGTTTATGTGTTGCTACCAATGCACTGATATATTCTCATTGTATGACTCTCATATGAACTGCATGACATTTGAAACTTTTTACCCTGCAAAAATGCAAAGCTGCAATTCCAAATTTCATAAGAGACAGACACGGATAGACAGTCAGAAGTGCACCTAAACTTTGCAGAGCCGATGTTGATGACTTTCCTCTCAGTCAAATGAGATATATAAACTCACACTTGCGGAAGTGATCGATTTTGCTTCTGACAATACGGAAAAGCCGTTTGCACTAGATTAAACTTCTTTTCCCAGCATGTAGTGACGTGAAAAGAAATGACAGCGTTGTAGCCAATCACAGCGCCGATTTTACATCCAACGGCAATTATTGACCAATGAGAACGAGCGTTGCCGGTGGTCCCACCCTCTTGTGGCTAAAAGTTAACATTGAGATGTTAGTCGTCTCTGCAGGTAGGTTGAATTAGCTTTTGCTCATTGAGAATCTTAATCGTAGATTATATAAGAGCAAAAAATGAAAGCGCTCGGCTTCTTAACAAAACTCTTAATGTAATGTGCGTAGCATGAGTTGTCATCGTGCTCGTCGCCCGTTAATTCGTGCTTTTCTTTGCTAAAGCTAGCTAGCATAAGGAGCTAGTTAAGCTAAAGATGTAACGTTGCTTCTTTTATTCTTATTTCAACCATTTTTATCAGGCGCTCACTTACTGCTTGTATCTTTAATTTAATATAAACTATCCTAAAGCGAGTGGATAACTAATTTTAGTGTGAATGAATCTGTGAATGAATGCCGCTTTCTGCTAAACAGACACATAATTTGGAATCGGAATATATTTACTCCTCATCCCTGTCAACATGAGTGATCCTTGGCAAGAGTGTATGGATCACTGTGTGGAGGTCACCAAAAAGGCTGGGAAGGTGAGGAGGTATTCTTTATTTCTATAATTGCTTTTATAAATGTAATGGACATGACAGGCATAATGGGAAAGAGCTCGACTATTTATAACAGCGTTTTTCCTTATTAGAAATGCTTTAAAGGGAGGTTTAAATGCCTGCAGTGAAGGCAGAGTTTGCAGGAAGATTTTTGTTTTTATTCTAAGTGGAGGGTTTGTATGAAAATGTGCTTTTGTCAAGTTCAAAACTAACCTGCAACACAGATAAGAAGTTAAATATGGACCTCACTCTGTATGATTAATTAGGTCCCTTCAACAAACATATTTAAATTACAGCTTGTGATACAACAATCAAAATTTAAGGTAAAGATTAATGAAATGGAGGATCAGGTTGCAAAAGTGAGTCCCATTCAGTATAAGAATGTGTAGGATGTCAACATAATCCAGAATACAATCACCTCAATCCTTTATTGGATTTATAATGAGTTTCTTTTTTATATGATCGGTGCGGACATGGAAGGTTAATCTGTCATTCACTTGTATTCAAAGGCATTAGTCTTTTGAGAGAGTTCACTAAATCATATCCATCTGTGGTTTGCAAGGGGGCGATATGTAACTCACCTTTTGTACAAAATGGGCATAATTTAAGTAGGAAGTTACTGTCAACCAACATACAGATTTTTAGGCTCTGAACCTTTTTCCAAATTGTCTCTGGCTCATCATTGCCACCACTATGTTGCCATAACACACAGCATGTTGAGCTAATTAAAGTAGCAGATGTAGTCAGTCATCCAAAAAATCTTCTTCCCGAGTCAGATGATCTGCGAGGCGCTTCAGAAGGACATCAATGTCATGGAGAAAAGCTCACCGGTTGACCTGGTGACAGAGACGGACCAGAAAGTAGAGCACTTCATTATATCCTCCATCAAGGAAAAATACCCCAATCACAGGTACTTTACTGGCAAATGTGGGCATTAGAGAAGATAAATGAACTGTTTGATGGTACTTTAGAGTATAAAGGGCAGAATATTTTATCAGGCTATGTCATTGTATTCAGTCTCTCTAAATTTGATCCTTGTTTTTAAACTAATTTTATATTTTTATTTAAAACTTTCTTTTAATGTTTTTTAATGCTTATTTTCACTGATTCCACTTTGCTTATTTTGTCTGCAGTGTGTCAAGGTTGATACTAAGAATATAGAAATACTCATGTAATAATTTAGATATTTTTCAGTTAAGTGTAATTTTTAAGACCTTAATACTTTTCCAAAGTCTTCTTTACGTAACCTGAAATAAGTTATGGTGTGAAAAGACCTAAGCCATCATTTATTTGTCTATTTATTTCTTTTGATAAATGAGGACACTAGGGACAAGAATTCGGGATCCCTATTAGAAAGGAAACTGTACCTTATACAATCCCTCCAGGAATTTGCGATCTTGCGATCACAACAATTAAGGAAAATTCAACCAATCTTCGTGAATTCTGTGCGACCTTGCAATTTTGTCCAATCACCGCGACTTTTCCGCAATTTTGTCCAGCCTCCCGTGAGTCCCACCAATCATAGCAGTCCCCAGAGCAAACGTAATGCACGTACGTCACCAAATTCACTTCCTTGTTTATGGTTCGAAGATGCAGACATGCAATAGTAATGTCTCTAACTTACCAACAAAAATTACTGCTAAAGACCGTGCAAAACAATTCCATGATGTTCTTCTTGAAAGCGGAGATTATTCCTGCTGTAACAAGTCACCTTAGATTTTTAATGAATTATACAAAACAAAGAAAAAAAATGCAACTTTTTAGCAATTTTCACTGTCTCCCGCAATTTCATCGCAACAAATACGCTTAAAACATTGCAATTTTTTAGAAAAGCTGCCGTGAATTCAGGCATTTTAGGCCGCGACAATCTTGAAAAACGCCCGCGAAATCCTGGAGGGACTGAATACAGACTCAGCTCTGAATCATATCACACACTTTTAATGTGACCTCACACACCCGCTGATTATCAATCTGATCAGTAAAGTCAGATTGGGTTCAATACCAGCTCCGTGAACAGAGTCGGTGCATGTGCAGCGTGTCTGTGCATGTTTGCAGTCGCTGTGTGATGCTGAAACCTGTGTAACATGCAGGTTATAAGGAGACAATGAGCGAGTGCATCTGCTCTCAGCTCTGACACAACGAGGCCAAACTCATCCGTCTCCATGAGCAACATGTAAACACCATGAGGATCTTTATGTATGATAACCACAGCTGGACGCACCGCAGGCTTCACTGAGCGTCTGGACCTTTCCGCCTGCATCTGGACTCTGCAGTGTTCACATGTTCACACTGACGTTTCATCTCTTCTTCTTCACACTTCTCAGTGTTTGAGATAAACAGAAGCTTCCTCGGCAGACTTCAAAGAAGCTCAGAGAAGCTGCAGAAGGTTGAGTCCTGCTGCAGAGCGTCTGATAGCAACGCTGACACAATAAGGCCAGACTGATGGAAACTCTGATGCTCAGAGAGAAGCTGAGGCGGTGCAGGAAGTCCACACATGTTCGCTAACTGTTGCAACAGCTGCCTTTCACAATAAAACCACAATATCTTGGACTATTTTGCAAAAACTGTTGTATTTTTGACAAAAATTCAGGTCAGTTCTTGCACTCCTGCTTGCTCGTAGCCTGAAACTACAGGAATTTAACCAAAATGGCAGAAACATGATGAGGTTTTATAAGGATTGGCTCTAATGACTCATGGCTGTCACAGATTTGTATTAAAGAGTAAGATATGATGATTGTATCACATCGATAATCAATGAAACCTCCACCACTTAGAGGGCAAACACCCAGACACAGAGGCGAATGTGCTTCTGCAGCAACACCTTTCTGCTTCCTCTCAAACTGCATCATTTCTCAGATCAATATTTCACGTTGTGTTATTTCATGTTCTCACAGAGGAGAAACTCTGCACATGACTGCAAACGATGGCAGAGATATAAGCATCTGCATCTCACCAAAAGCACAAAAATGGTGGATTTCAAGGTCAAAATGTGGCTGAATGACTTTTCATTCGTCCTCACTGGATGTTCAGTTTAACAGAAATACCTTTAAAAGAAAAAGATTTCATAGTTTTTTATCTCCAGATTCATAACATGCAGGAACATTTTCACCTGTTAGAAGTTTGATGGTGACATGAAATGTGCTTTACATCTAAAAAAAAGAAAAACCTGCTGAGAAAATCCTCCTTTCTGTAACTAAAACAACCAGAGTAATCAGTTACTGAGAGGAAAAACCAAAACAATGTGACCGTTCACACACACACACACACACACACACACACACACACACACACTGATCAGTTCTCACTTTTGTCGCCTCCTCCGGTCAGGATGAACCGGATCGATCGATCCTTCTTCTTCTTGTCCTCGGGGTTTGGTGGGAGGGGTTTGGAGCCGTGGTTGAGGGGGGCGGGGTCCTTGTTGCTGGAGCCAATCATGGTGCTGGTGTTCCTCATGGGCGGAGCTGGGGGCTTGTCCTCGACCTCCCCATTATCAGACATCTTCAGCTAGGCTGCAGCTGAACGCTCCTGCAGGAAAAACACACACACACCGAGCACAGAGGAGACAGAATGAGCGGTGGGAAAAATTAACCAATCACAGGCGAGCATTCAGAATCAATTCATTTTCTTATTAATTTACACATATCAAACAGTAAACTGCAGATGTGCTTTTACTCATCTTTTTAACTTATTCTATTTAAGCTTTTTTATGCTTTTATTCTGTTTTTTTTAGTGTTCTTTCTACGTTCTCGTGTCTTCTTGTGTCTTCACACTTTCTGCGTCTTAAATAAAGCTCAGTGCTTCTGAAAGGTGCTGAGATAATAAATAACCTCACCTCCTATTTTTACTCATCAGCAAAACACTCTGTTTTCCCATGATGCTCGAAACGGTGTCAGATGCTTTTACAGATACAACAGAGGTAAATTTAAATTAAATTGACTTTTAATGCTAATTTTCACCACAGTAGAAACATTTTAAAAACATTGAAGAGAGTGAAAAGTTTCCGTTTGCTGACTCAGACTCAGAAAGAGAAACTTCCATTGTGTTAAAAACTGATTCACACACTCGCAAACAAACACTCTGTTGTGTGAGTGCAACCTGTGGTGTGAACACACACACACAGCTGAGACACACAGGGACACTGCGAGCTGATTGGCTCTCACAGCCAGGTGAGCTTTACTCGATGAGTGAAATCATTAGCAGCTTACAGGAAGTGAAGCAGCAGGCTCAGGATCTTCATCATCCTGAGTTCAGCTTCTCACCAAAGAGAGAAGTGAACGTTCTCGTGTGGTTTTCAGAGAGAAGAGAAACCAGATCATTGTGGGAAACTTCACCAGCTCATCATCAGGACCTCCTGTCCCTCAGAAGACCAAAACAAGCCACTAAACACCAAAAGAAAGCTCGTCTCTGAGTCTCTGAGTCTCTGAGTTCAGTCACAAGCAGAATTAAAGCTGCCAGACTCTCACTGTGTGTTGTTGTGTTGTTGTGTTGTGTGTTGTTGTGTTGTTGTGTGTTGTTGTGTTTGCAGGCAGGAACTGAGTTGTGATCAGCTGCTGCTCTGCTTGCAGGGGTGTGAAGGCATCATGCACATCATGCTTCTTCACCCTGCAGGAAGGCAGAAATCTAAAAACAATCACAGGAAAATGTGAAAAAAAAACCTTCTCTTTCAGTGACTGAAAGTAAATCATGTAAATAGACTTTGGATATTTTCTTATGAGAAGAAAACACATCAACATTTAAAAACACAGACTTATCTTCACGCTGAAGTTACAGTTTGAAGCAGAGAGTGAACTGAACAATGAAGAGAGTTCATATCTGCTTTTTAGAGATGATTTCTGACAAATGATCTAGAAAACTGTTTAACAGATGCAGATAAAGAGATTCAATAGAAACAAAAAGGTGAAAGTTCATCTTAAAGCTTCAGCCTCACAGATCCTTTTTAAAACACAGCTCTTACGTTAAAAAACACTGAAACTGATGACTTCCTCTCCACCAATCAGCAGCCGGCAGATCTTACCTCAACAGAGGACGACGAACATCTTCACAGCTTCAATCCACAAAAACACAAAAACACCAACAGAAGAGAAACCAGAGAGAACGAAGGAGGAACGTTTGATCCACTGAGAGTCAAAGAAGACTGAGACTGAGAGTCTGAGGCTCCATCAGCCTTTTGACCAATCACACCTCCCACAGGCGGTGATGTCACAGCATGATGCCACAAGGTGAGTCACATGAGGAAGTGGGAAATGCAGCAAACACACACACTCACACACTCACACACTCACACACTCACACCGATACTTGAAAGGAACTGGAAAACTAAAATGCTCTAGTGTTTATTGTGTCTCCTGGGTACAAAGACACACACACACACACACACACACAAACAAACACACACACACACACACACACACAAACAAACACACACACACACACACACGTCATGTTGATTGAAAAAAAAGGCCACTGGCAGTCCTCTGCATCATCAGAACTGTATCACAGCCACAAGTAAACAAGAACCCAAAATGGCGCCCTTAATTTGAAGGTCGTCTGTTTGATGTCACTTCCTTTAAATCTGCTCAGTCTGAATGTTTAACGGAGCTCAGACTCTTTATGTCTCAGCTTTTGCACAAATATTTGAAAACTTTATTCACTTGTGATATTTATGTGTGTGTGTTTTAATTATTTTTTGTTTTTGAGAACCAGTGTCAAAACCTCCTCTTCCTCCAGCTCTTCCTCCTCCTCCTGCTCTTCCTCCTCCTCCTGCTCTTCCTCCTGCTCCTCTTCCTCCTCCTCATCTTCCTCCTTCTCCTCCTCCTCTTCCTCTTCCTCCTTTTCCTCCTCCTCATCTTCCTCCCTCTCCTCCTCCTCTTCCTCTTCCTCCTCTTCCTCCTCCCCTTTTTTTTCCTCCTCCTCCTCTTCCTCCTCCTCCTCCTCTTCTTCCTCCATTTCTTCCTCCTCTTCCTCTTCCTCCTTCTCCTCTTGGTCCTCCTCGTTCTCTTCCTTTTCCTCCTCCTCTTCCTCTTGCTCCTCTTCCTCATCCCCCTTTTTCTCCTCCTATTCCTCCTCTTCCTCCTCCTCCTCCTGCTCCTCTTCCTCCTTTTCCTCCTCCTCCTCATCTTCCTCCTTCTCCTCCTCCTCTTCCTCCTCCTCTTCTTCCTCTTCTTCCTCCATTTCTTCCTCCTCTTCCTCTTTCTCCTTCTCCTCTTGGTCCTCCTCGTTCTCTTCCTTTTCCTCCTCCTCCTCCTCTTGCTCCTCTTCCTCCTCCTCATCTTCCTCCTTCTCCTCCTCCTCTTCCTCTTCCTCCTTTTCCTCCTCCTCATCTTC
>JAQMCX010000032.1:3312015-3418134 GCA_029814765.1 Acanthurus leucopareius
AAAAAAAATGCAACTTTTTAGCAATTTTCACTGTCTCCCGCAATTTCATCGCAACAAATACGCTTAAAACATCGCAACTCACATTGCAATTATTTAGAAAAGCTGCCGCGAATTCAGGCATTTTAGGCTGCAACAATCTTGAAAAACGCCCGCGAAATCCTGGAGGGACTGCTTATATCACAAATTTTACGCTGTACCAAAGAACTATACGTAAACACTGCACGCCGACAGTATCAAGTGTAGTAGTATCATTCATCTTACAGTCTGTTATTGTCTGTTTTCTTCTCTCTGTGATCTTGAAGCTTCATAGGCGAGGAGTCGGTGGCAGCTGGAGCTCCCAGTGTTCTAACAGATAATCCCACTTGGATCATCGACCCTATCGATGGCACCACTAACTTTGTGCACAGGTACTGCCTGAGCTTGCTGAAATATCCACTTATAAACCAGTGAGAAGCCTGATATGACACTGGATTCGTTTTATCTTTGTCGCTCGTTCACTATTTTTATCTTTTAATTAGGTTCTCTCTTGGATTGTCCTCTCTGTAAGGAATAATTAGACAATGTAGATGAAACTGAACTTATAATAGAAATTGACTCCTCTGAGCTTAAACCAAAAGGGAGTTCATTAAATGAGTGTTTCATATTGTTAATTTCTTTTATGCAGGTTCCCGTTTGTTTCTGTATCAATCGGCTTCACTGTGAAGAAAGAGGTTGGTTTTTATTGTTTGTGAATCACACATTTTTTGACACTTTAACATCGTTATTATAAGAAATTTTAACACACTAATTGCCCCAATAACCCAGTGAATTTCTTATTAGTAATACAGTAGTTTTCTGTTTTTATCCAGCTGTTGTTCTATTTTTAGCCCTCTTTCCACACCACTTTAATCACTGCTGTTTCCTTTGCTGCTTCTTGGCCTCAGATAGAGTTTGGGATCGTTTACAGTTGCATCGAGGACAAGATGTACACAGCACGAAAAGGCAAAGGAGCCTTCTGCAATGGAGCCCCAATCAAAGTGTCTGGGCAGAAAGGTAAATATTGATAATCATATTAGGCTTCAGTGTTGAGGTTTTCATTAAATCCACCAGGTGGCAGTAATATCACAGCAATATTCTATGCTCATATCATGTATTTGCTCCCGAGTGAAATGTTAGAGACAGATGTTGTACATTACTAACTGATTCTGTTTACAGATGTGATCATTTATCATTTTGGTTTTTTTTAAAGATATCAGCCAATCTATGGTGCTGACAGAAATGGGCTTCAAGAAGGATCCTGAGCATTTCAACACAATGTTGGCAAACCTCAGGACCATCCTCACCATTCCTGTACATGGGTAAATAAACTCGGTCTTGGTCTGTCTTTTGACTGTTTAATGTTGCTGTGGATCATACAAGGTGTGCAGCTTTTCAACCTTGAGATTTAGTCTCATGTTGTCCATGTTTACCGCTGACTTGAAGGAAATCAGAAACATCAAACACCTCAGCATCGGTTTGACCGGTAAAAACAAGATGAAGTTTGAACAAGTTCACAAAACCTTGCAAAACCAGGGCGAGTGTTTTTTAAGTGAACAACATGTCACTGAGCCTGTTTTCTGACACACAAGGCAGGTTTGGTCATTTTCACCAGGAAATCGCTTTCACTTTGCTTTCAGTTGGCAAGACGTGATTCCTCATTTGGGAATAGTGTGTGGTGTGTGCCTATTGTGCAAGTCCCAGATAGTTGCATGCCCCCCAGTTCCTGTCTAATTTCTCTAATGCCACTTTCATAAAGACAAAAAAGCCAAAATATTTAATTTATTTTAATCATAAACATGAAATTAAATAACAATTCTAAGAGCAGAGAAGTTATGACAGAACTTGCATACCAAACACCATATGAATGTATGTAGGTGTGTCACATGCAGTTTAATGCAGACACCCTGTTTCCGTCCACAGCATCCGCTCTCCGGGCAGTGCAGCTGTCAACATGTGTCTGGTAGCGTGCGGATCTGCTGATGCTTACTACCACATGGGCATCCACTGCTGGGACATGGCTGGAGGGGCAGCGATTGTTACCGAAGCTGGAGGAGTCATCATGGACATCTCAGGTGAGTGACTGGGAGAACGTGAGCACTTCAGACACCAACTTTTCAGAGGCTGCTGAGTCACCGAATGAAATGAAAGAGGCAGGCTGTTGGGGAATTGGCTTGTGGAGAAGCTGCAGCACAGCTGAAGGGCATTTCCTCGTGTCAAAGCTGCAAATATGGGCTGCTGATCTTTCATCGCAAAAACAAAAAAAGTTGTATATTTTTATGAATTATTATTCTAACTAATTTTCAGTTTTTAGTTTTTTATCCCTCTTTCTACTCACAAGTACACAGTCAAAAATGGGGAACAAGGCAGGTAGTGGTTTTGCACTACTAACAGGAAGCAGCAAAGTTTGAGAAACTTTAACTTAAATTGGCAAAACTGCCGCTGACATAACTACTAGCATGCTAGGAATGCTGTGTGTCAAGTAAATGCACCACCGCTGACGATGGCAGTGCTGTTAAAGCAGCTTCACATCCTCTTTTTTTTTTTTTTTTGTTTTTAAATCTGTATGTATTACAGTGGAGGAGACAACTTTTACACTAAGCACGCAGCTGGTTTCTCCCTCATGACTTGCTTGACATTTAGCAATTGTTCTCGTACATACAAGCATTTCAAAACCTATGTATGAATCTAAATAGCTTTATTAGTGAAGACTGGAAGAACTCTGACTTCATGGTAAATAATATATTTGCAGTTGCATTACCTGATCAGTCAGTGACATAGTCTGTGCATACCAACGACAGTGAGGTGAAACTGCTTTCCCAGAGCCACAGAGATGCCTCATCATCTTTGCTATGGTTTAAATTAATAAACTTATACAAGCTAAGCAGTGCAATAATAAATATGAAAGTTTATTTTATTTGCAAACAAAAAGTTGTTAAAAGTCTTTATTAGTCAGCAATATGATTCAATTATGGAATTAAAATTTAGTGAAATGTGAATCTTCCAGCAGTGAAAACTGGCTACATCAGCAGCAGCAGCAATAACTTTATTCAGGTCAATACAGCTCACATTTAAAATGATAATTTGACTCTCTTGTAGAAAAAGTTACTACATGCAACCTGGGGAAAAAAAAGTGATTCAACTTTATTAAAGTAATTCTTATAATTTTTCTGTTCTTCATGCAGCTGGACCGTTTGATCTGATGTCTCGGAGGCTGATCGTCGCCAGCAGCAGAGAAATAGCAGAACTCATCGCTAAAAAGATAACGGAGTTTAACGTGGGCAGAGACGACGCAGGTGACCAGTAAACCTCCATCGTCTGTTCAGCCAACTAAACAGTTATTAAACACACAGCTGTTTAATATTTTAACAGGTCGTGATTCCATGATTTGCCTTAAGAACCAAAGTGATAAACCTCTGAAGAACAGCGTCAGAGTGGGTTATTTTCATATGTGTTGCTTAGACCTTTTGCCCTCTTTCTGCTTCTTTTTTAGTCATTGTATTTCCGAACTTGGACTTTTTGTTCCGTTGTAACTTATTTTGGCAGTAATGATGTGATTATGATAAAAGTATACGGTGTATTTATTGTTTTAGTCAAAATCAGTCAGTCGTTTCTGAGGACAATCAGTCACAGAAAAAAACAGGAACTTCACTGTTAAAATACCTCAATACATCAAAACAGTACAGTAATTTTACTGTAAATGCATTCAGGTTTTGATCAATAACGTCACTTAACTACAGGATTTTGTAGCTTTATTTTTAGGTTACGGTATTTAGTTTAAAGAAACGTTTGTTTGTACTGTAGCAAAATGAATTTCAGTGCCATCACTTGTTTGCACTATAGTCACCGCAAGTATATGTGTATCAGGCTCTGTGCACACATAACTACTGTAATATGCTACTGCTTCTTTCCCCACTGAAATACACTTATGATGATCTTAAAAATGGGTGCATTATGTTTACAGTGTTTTAATATTAAGTGTTTCTTTTTGGTATGAATGTAATGAAAGCAGAAAATAAAAAGCACTTGGAAAATCTCCTTCTTGTGCCAAACCTTGTTCTGACTTATTACAGATTGATAAATTCATATTATTAAAGCAGTGCAGAGAGAGGTGTCAACATGCATCCACATGTTAGCTGCACTTGTAAAACTAGAGACATTTATTGGCAACAAAGTAAAGCCTGAGACGAATATTAGTGCTGAACAATGTTGACTAAGCAGTGTCGATTTCTCTGATTAAATTTTGGAACGCTGTGTCATAACTTGTTCTCTTGTTCTCTCTGAAATTCACTAATAAACCATACACACCACAAAGACTAGAAAATTACAAGAACAATATGTAATAAATCTGCCAAGACTGCTCCCATGTTACGTATCAGAAACATTTGTGCAAAATTATAAATCCTTTACCATAAGAAAAGCAAAGGCTGCATGTTCTGAAATCTGATTTTATCTAGAACAATGAAAACCTGACTTTTATCTCCAGAAGTCTCTTAAACACCTTTGTGAAATCCTAACAGCAGCCTGAGTCAGGACATAAATAACTGTCTGTATTTGCTCTGACCAGGAATATGATAAACTGTCTTTTCTCCTTATATAACCTATAAAGTTAAAATATGGAGAGAGGAAGAAAAAAAACAAAAAACTCTAAGCCTCTGAAAACTCCATAAAACGCTGGAGAAAAAAAAAACCAAAAAACAACAAACTGACTGCTAGCATTGTGATTTAGTAGAGAGATAAAAACATTCGCAGCCATTACACCATGTAAAACTTCTCTGCTGCCCTTTCATTCACTGCTGCAGATGCTGCACATGCAGAGCAGCGGACTCGCCCCCTGGGCCGATGTGCTCAATGAAATAGCCCCGAGTTTTGCTCTCCACGGGCTGCTATCTCTGTTTTTTTTCCCAGTTTGTGTTTCCTGATGACTAACAAATGGCTTTAAAACACTTTACTTGAGCAAACCCAGGTTTTAAACTGCAGTCGCCCCCCACCTCCCTACAGAAATCAATAGCCCATGGTAGTCTGCAGCAGGGGGACGTAATTTCCAGTGTTGTGAATGATTTCCGGAGTCAGACAGCCGAAGTCCTCTTCTGTCAACTCCAGCTGCACGCCAACAGCTGCTCAGCACGTACGTCGGATCCCTGTCTTTTGATTCTTAATGCTGACTTGTATTCAGACACATTAAATGCACAACCAACCAAGCATGTATTTTTACTGGAAGTCCTGGTTGCTGTTTAAGGAAGTACCATCCATTGTTCTTTGAAACTGGTGAGGCTGTGCTTTCCTGCTACATCCCAAAATGTGTCCCCGGTGACTGGAGAGCCGGGCTTTGTAGACTTTTAAAAGAATATCCGTTTTTCTCTTTGTTTCAGTTATTTTTCAGTCAAGTTCAATGTGTGTGTTTTTTGTGTGCAGCTTTTGGCTTCATCTACCATCACTTTATCATACATTTCCTTTATTTATTTTAGCCATTCTCACGGTGTGGCTGTAGAAAGACGCTGGTTGATGGTCCACTGCTTTTAATACGAAATATCTCAACAATAAATTGTTTTTTCATTTATTCACAGTTCTCACAGGTTGAAGCCTTTTGACAGGGGATCCTCACTTTTTTTCATATAGTACCTCATGAGCTGCACAGAAATCTACAGCTCACAGGGTACTATATAACTATATAAGAACAGGTAGATATTATGATGCCCAGAGGATGAACCCTACTGATTTCTGCCTCTTCTTCACCAGGTCAAAGTTTTCCCTCATCCAGCAATTTGTCCATCACTTTGGTTCCCATGAGCCTTAGCTTTACCTGCATTTAAAGTATAAGAGCAAAATTGGTTACACACCAAACTGACAACCTGTAATAACCTGTTAAACATCATCGTCTTAACATTATTCATAGGGAGCATGTTAGCTTGCTGAAATTAGCATCACGCTCAAAGCACCAGCCTCACAGCCTTGCTAGCACGGATGCAGACTTCATCCTCATGAGGGGCTTGTTGGTAAGATTATAAAGAGCTGCAGACAGAAAATTTGTCTAAAGTTCCTGCTCATCTCTCATGCTGCACCATTGACCTTCAGCAACTTCTGGATCATGGCAGGCCTCAGTTACAGCTGTGATTCCAGGCAACCGAACATCCAAAACATCCGTCATCCTGGATAAATTATTCATAACAGACCTGCCAGGGAGACGGCAGGACTGATGTATTTGTTTTGCTTGTCCTATCATTTCCCTCAGCCTGTCTCCCAACATTTTAGAGTGTGTCCTATATTTGGTGCACAACAGGGACAACAGGGCGACAACCGCTCCCCCGCTGCTGCCGGTCGAACAAAACTTTTAACAAACCCTGCGTGATACTCTGTGGTGTTACGTTAACTTAAACGCTGCTCTGTTTATCGAATCCAGTAACTTGTATTGTAGAATAAATATGTTTTTTTGTTGTTTTTTACCAGTAATGTCACTGTTTTTAATCTTCTTTGCATGCCCATTGGATGTTTTTCATATGCTGCAAGACATCAGGAACGAATTAAGCAGCAAACACCATGACTGAGTATTTCCGCTTTGGAACTGCAGCGTCTCAATGACGGTTTCAAACTCACAAATTCAAATATCCAGTGTGTCAAGCATCACATACTAAGGAATCAATCACGTCATCAAGCCATAGACTAATATTTTCAATGGCCCTTATGTTTCTAACATTGCAGAAAGCAATAAAAACCAAGAAAAATTAAAAAATTGACTTGTTGGCGACCCTGTACAATTCACCATCTTCTTCTTTGGAATCTGTCTCAATATGTGTTGCTGAATTCTCCTGAATTACCACAACCCACTGTGTTGCGTACAGTAGCTAGCAAAACTGAAACTAGCAGAGATGTGTGTGTTTGATACAGAGTTGAAGGTGAGCAGGTCCGCTGGAGCTGCAGGTGGGTGGTGGTAGCGTGGGCACGAACCACAGTGTGGATCAAACCATCCAGGACTGAACACACGAAACATGTGTGTTAATAAAAACATAGACCATTACAACTCTGTTTACTCGAATGCAGCAAAACTGAGTCAGAAAACCTAATTCATTATTAAAGATGGTACCAAGATGTGTATTAACAGCACTGAGGGCATGGCAGCAACACACATACACACGAGTATTGATAGAGGAAGACCAGCTAAAACTCAGTAATATTAAAAATGACAGCTGAACAAAGATTGGCACAGCAGCTACACAACCATATACATGCACACACACGCACTTAAACACAAGCATACACACTCAGATGACAGACACAACGACAAGAGCACATAATCTAAGTTTATACCAAACAAAAACTATATCCAATAAAAAATAACACTAAAATAGGTAATAGAAGTCCAGATTTTAAATGAGCTTAATTTCTATGATTAGCTTAAAACAGTGGGGTTTGTTGTTACCACCGACATTATGCCACTGATGTTTAAATTCAGCGATTTCGTCAGTACCCTTTCAAAGAAGAGCAGGAACAGAAAGTTCAGTCTGTGTGTCACCACTGATGCTCTGATGCCAGTTTTTTAAAAAGTCTTGCAGTGGCACACACAGGTTGTGAAAGGTAGGATGACCAGGGCCTGTAGGAGGCTATTCATTCTGGAAAATGTGTCACTGGAGCATGCGTCAAGCACCTCGACAAGTGATGGAAAGACCCATCTCTGCTGTGACCTCTCTCTTCAGCTGCTTCATGCTCTGCATCTTTCACAGCGATGGAAAAGTATGTGCTGGCGGGCTGAATTAATGCCTAGTAAAAGTGTTTGACGGAGGAAAAGCAAGCAGCAGCAGAACTCATAAACCTGCCTGAAAACGAGTGTTCCTTCGCTCCTCATGACGTCCTTTTTGAGAAAATTGCATTGATTTGCCATGAGTTTTCATATTAACCCACATTTAAAGCAGCTAGCCAGTGGAAAGTTTTGGCCCTCTGTGTATTGCGGTGAGTCAAAGAGGAGGGTCTGCTCGCAATCAGGCATTTGCTTGAAGCACTGCCACTCAAAAACTGTGATATGTAATCATCATTATACAGCAAACAAAAAGCAACAAAACATTTTATTGTTATCGTTCCCAAAGTCAGAAAATTAAAAGAAAATATTCATTAAATGCTATTCATTGAATGATCCAACAAAGAGAGAAGCCTTCAAATCAGCCAGAGAGCCGGGTGGGTGCAGAGTGGGTGGAGATAGATGTGGGAACTATTTAGACTATTTTTAGAGTCACATCTAGAACATTTTAAGACATTAAGGGATTTGTCTTATGGGAAAAAAACTCTAAATATGCATTTTTTTTGCTTGAAGAGGATCAGATGTAGCACTTCATCACTGTCATTAGCACTCATCCAATCATTACTATAGTAGCGAACAGCCAGAACTGGTTTTGGGTATTTCAACACACATGAACTTGAGTTATGTAAGGTGTGGTGGTGAGAAAATCATGTCTGAACGAGCCTAAACAAAAACCCCTCAGACTGTTTCTGCTTTTTCACAGACACAGACAAATTTATCAGTCAGAAAGTGTAGGGCCGAACACTTACATCGATGTGTGTTTGCAATCTAATGTCTTGTAACATTTGTCTCTTCAGCAGCACAAAAAAACCACGGTCAAGCACTGCTGCCTTTACATACCCCCCCACCCCCACCCCCACCCCTTTTCAAACACTTAAATGAGCCACATATCACCATTATCGTCACGTTTCAGGATGTAAGCAAGTAGGACACATAATTTTCTTGAGACATGCAGTGTTTACCACTAATTGAACAATCCATCTTGCAGCAAAGGTATGACTTCCTGCAAGAAAACAGTTTGGTGCTTTTAGAGAAGAGGCCTCAAGATTCAGAGAATAGCCTTTAATACTTCTTCAGGACTCAAGTTTAGTATTTATGGGAATGAAAAAGGGAGTTAGAGCAATGCCATTTCTCAAAGAGGAGGACCATTTACTGGATTT
Organism: Acanthurus leucopareius; assembly: GCA_029814765.1. Classification (NCBI taxonomy): domain Eukaryota; kingdom Metazoa; phylum Chordata; class Actinopteri; order Acanthuriformes; family Acanthuridae; genus Acanthurus; species Acanthurus leucopareius. The sequence continues at coordinate 3,320,980 of JAQMCX010000032.1, forward strand.
CACGTAACCTCACCTTACAAAGAGATGTGGAGCATGATTTTACATGTCTGAACAAAAACTGGTGCAGAAAATAAAAATGAACATTTGGATATTCAAATATAGACACGGATTCATGTAAATCTGTGTCTCTTTTTATATCTTCATTCAGTTCATTGGGATGCTGCTAAAACCTTCTCAAATTATAAGGAGCCACAGTGAAAAACGGGCATGTATGCACACATAATCTATGGTGACTCACCGGGGGATCTCGCAAAGTATTTTCCACTAGCAGCACACAATAAAAGGACATAAAGGGAAAGCTCTATAGCTGTGAAACTGTCAGGAAATATAAAACTGACATGTTCTTTGTTTTGTCATTCCAAATCCTACATCTAAACTAAGTCAAGCACCGGAATTTGCACTTATATCTTGAAAAAAAAGATGTATGGTTTTCACCTCAGCACATCTGATTCATGTAACGTTTGAGAGCTGACATGAACTGAACAGCAGGAAATTTTTCATGATGCACTGCAAAGCCTTTCTTATTAGTCATGCCATCTGTTGTACATATGCGACGGACATAAATGAAAAACAGCAGGGCGTGTCTTCCTGTGACACCTACACATTGTTTAGTGAAGTCGTCTGAGAAGAACAACGAAGACACCCAGAAATTTTCCACATTCTCAAAAGGCAATGCATGCACTCTCCGTACAGTGAATGTGGCATCATGTTGTTGCAGGTCTGTCTTCATAGGCACATAATGTTTTTTTCCCCTTGGGTTGCTATGAGGAAACACTTTGGGGCGGGGCTAGTACTTTTCCCACTCTGTAATGCCAGCTTCTTTTAGTTGCTTCATCTGTCCAATGAAGCAACTAAAAGTTTTTCAAAAGAGGGTGTACTAGTACCTACGAACTATACCTCCAACAGCCCCACCTGACTTCACAAGGTAAGTTTTTTATTTCAACTTCGATGTGCATTGATCATACGTGTGTGCATACAGGTGTGTTTCATTATCAGAGTGGAGGAATAACTGTCTAATAACAATTTTTTTCATCATTATGGTGTAAATTTATCATAAAAAGGTCTTTTTTGTTTGATGGATTCTTCATAAAGCAGAAACCACATCTGTACTTTTCCCTCAATAATGTACTCTTTACTCACCTTGCAGATTCAGAATAATCATACAAAATGTAAATTAAACGGTAAAATACTGTGAAATATTATGGATTTGGCCAGTTTTAACTATATCACATACTTCTAGGAAGCTTAACTTTTACTAGCCGCAACAGTAGAAACTTAAAAAAATCATTGCATTATTGCATAATGTGTTTGTTGAAATAAAAAATCCAGTAAAATAATACATATTATCCTGACATGTCCCTTCCTGTATACCGTGTACTCTCACTTCTGGTACTTTAAGTTCCAGGATAATACTTATGTAAGAACTTTTTATAAAGTTTTTTTAAAAAATGTATTTTCTAAACTTTAAAGTATTAAATTTTTCTAACAGTGTTCACATGTTTTTAAACTTGTATTTATTTTTTTTGTAAACCTCTGACTTCTTTGCCCTACGCCCACTTTTGAAACCAAACCTGCACCCGTGCTTACGGCTGTTTCTCATTTGCAATCGAAGTTGGCCAAAAACCCGTGGCCTGTGGTGGTTATTTAGTATGATGCAGGACAGACAGCCAACTGCGGATGTGTTACGTAACTCATTCTTTTGTAAGAGAAGTGTGCCAAGCATGCAGGTTTACGGGGATTGTTTCTTTTAAACCTTAGAGGCTGGGCGTGAACCACTTTATGCACACATTGTACTAGTTTTATAAAGAATAATCTACTTGTTTTTGTATATTTTGCTTGCATTTTTATGCATTTACCAATCTTTTTTTTTCACTTTTGCATCCTAATGCATCTTGCAGACTCTCTCTTTTAACACACAAACATGGTAGACCCCTGGCAGGGGCCATATGACATGGCTGTTGAAGTTGCAAAAGAAGCTGGAAGTGTACGTAAGAGCCATCTGTAACAGACTCTGAATGTGCTTCTTCTCTGGTGTCTGCAACATTGGTTAACACTTGTGTTTTTGATGATGATGATGTAATAACAATATCCCAATTGTTTAGGTAATCAGGAGAGCCGGGGAGGAGGAAATCAAGATCTCGACAAAGAGCTCCACTGTGGACCTCGTCACTCAAACTGATGACAGGGTGGAGAAAATCATCATCGGGGCTCTTAAACAGAGATTCGGAGAAGGCACACACGAGTGAGACATGTACACAGATATGAATGTTTGCATGCTGCTTATGTTTGTGACAGAGGCTCAAAATTATGATCATATACTGATTTGGGTCCATCGGTCCTTCTGTGCTGCAGTTTCATTGGAGAGGAGTCTGTTGCAAATGGGCAGGCGTGCATCCTTACAGACAAACCTACATGGATCATAGACCCCGTGGACGGCACCACAAACTTTGTGCATGGGTAAGATGTCAGATTTAATGGATTTACTCTCTGGTATAGGAAAAACTCAATTGCTAAACTAAGCATTAGAAGAGTAATTTGTCCTCAAATTAACTAATAAATTAAGTGCTTATTGCAGCACGGCAGCAATTATTCACAGTATCTGCATGGCTTATTGTCGATCAATAGATTTGGCTCAGAGATTAATTGCTTTTACATAGTGACATAAAGTATATGGCTTCTAAAACTTACTTTCTAAGTTTTAATTTGTTTTTTTTGTTTTTTTTTAATTGGTACAAAACAATTCCTGCCCTCTGAAATTTCAGGACTTGAAATTCAGGAATTCAGGAAGTTTTTTTTTTAACTTTGGAGAGAAAAACTGTCCCATCGCTCACGGCAACACGGCCAGATAAAAGTTATATATTATTTATTGTTTCAGGGGAATTTTGAAAAATCTTTCCTTACCCAACACACATTTATATGTAATTGAGCATGTTCATGTTATTTTGAAGGTATTCTCACTTCTGTGATCAGTATTATTACTGTATTATTACAAATCTGTTAAAAGTTGCATTTGGTAAGAAAAAAGTATGCTTTTCCAGCTGTTACATTGCTCGCTTTGATCATATACACATGAAACTTGTTCACAGATTCCCATTCGTCGCTGTGTCCATTGCCTTTGCTGTCAACAAGGAGGTATGTCAAATTAAATAAGATAGTTTTACAGCCAAAAAATGTAGTAGCCATATGTGCGTTTCAGCTGAAAGAATAATGTGTGTGTTTTCAGCTGGAGTTTGGAGTGGTGTACAGCTGCCTGGAGGACAAGATGTATAAAGCGAGAAAGGGGAGGGGAGCTTTCTGCAACGATGAACGCATTACGGTGTCTGATGTCAAAGGTAATACGTTCAGATTTCTGTGCAACAAAACTCAAAAGTTTATATGTATTATTAAGGAAAATAACAAAAAAAACTACATAACACAAATTTGCAGTGTTCTGCATTAAAAAGTTAGCAGACATTCAATTTTCTAGCCTTTTGACTGCACTGTGTGTTAGTGTGTGTGCCTTAGCAGTCAGTTTCACACCTGTAATTACATACTTACACTCATCTGGCATGCTGTCTTTGCAGATATTAACAAGTCCATCATTATCTCTGAGCATGGAACTGATAGGAGCGTAGAAAAAGTGACCAAAATCTTCTCCACCATGCAGAGGATCCTCCGCATCCCAGTTCACGGGTAAGTTTGCTTGACCTGCATGCGGCTACAAAATGAAACTAAAAAGAAAACAAGACCATTGCCAGCACTACACTCATCTCTAGCTCTGAAAGCCACTATTGCACTGCACTGTTATCAAAAAAATTGTTTAATAAGCTAACATCTTGCTAATTAGTTTTTAAATTCAAGAAACTAAACAGGGTTAAGCTACATCCCACATATAAAGCTAACTAGCTTGACTAGCAGGGTAGCTTTTACTACCGTGTCAACTTTTGACACCAGTGAAGTTCATGAAATTTGGTTGTGAACTACCGTGAAATTACACATTTTAAATTTTAATACAATTCTTTGGGTTGTTCTAAATGCACAGAAATACCTCGCAAAACAGCTGAGTACCATAATTGATCTAAGTTTTGTTTATTTTATTTGAACAAGCTAGTAAAATGATGATATAACACTCTAGATACTGTTTTCTTTTTCAGTATCTGCATATATATATTATAGATTCCACATTATATTTGTAAAATCTTCACTCTTCAAAAAGTATCAAATTGAGGCACTTCATCTTTTCTAGCTGTTTTCCAACAAGCCAGCCAGAAAGACATTTTCAAACCCTTATTGTTCTACTTCTCTGTGTCTGTGGTTTCTGTTTGCTGCCTTTGTAGGGTGGTGTAGTGTAGTTTATACTTGTGTTTATTCATTTCCAACTGATCTGTCCTGACAGGCTTCGTGGGTCTGGGACAGCTGCCACCAACATGTGTCTGGTGGCGACGGGGGCGGTGGAGGCCTTCTTTGAAATTGGGATCCACTGCTGGGACATTGCTGCTGGAGCAGTTATAGTCAGAGAGGCTGGCGGAGTGCTCCTGGATGTTGACGGTGTGTATCCTTTCAAGTCCGATCACAGAGCATCAAGTGATGAACTGCAGTGCAAAGTCTTACAAACTTTAGTTAACTAACATGAGGGTTATTAGTGTATTTTAGTGCAAATCATCTTAATAAAGGCTTTGTTTGACAATTTAGGGGGTCAGTTCGATTTGATGTCCCGGAGGATGGTTTCAGCAAACAACTTGACTATTGCAAGCCGGATCATCGAGGAAATTGAAATATTCCCAGCGGAAAGGGACGACGCTCCAAAGAAAGAAGTGAAGAAATGAGGCTATAAAAGTGCATTTCAACCAGAAGAAAAGTCCAGAGTATTTCTGTTTCTCCTAAATAAAGTTTTTCTGCTGTAATCAACATTGATTTACCTAATTTGCAAATTGTGTGTTTCATCTGCTGCACAATTCAGTCGACAACTGTAGTGACCCAAGGATGCACTTTATTACCTCTGTTTGGCATGTCAATCCAACATATTGATTGAGGTCAATAAAGTGAAAAAAAACACATGCACATGTCTTTAATGTATAGCTGTCCATGTATGCATTTGATCCTACATGAAACATGAATCATGCAATTTATACAACCATGTATATATTTTTCTTTTACCTTCTGTGACTCCAGACCAGCAGATAGCAGGAGAAGCCGGTCTAATCTGAGACTAATGCTTGTTTTGACTGAATTTCTTTTCGCTGAATTCATTTGAATTAATGTGTAATGATTTGATTAAAAATTAGTGAAACCCTGGGCGATCGCCCTCATTAGAGGCAACAGTCCTCAGCATGCAGTTAAGTCATTGTTGAAGTGACTCTATAAACACTGGCCCTGTCAAGTGTCGTGTAATTTATTCACAGTTAACATCATCATACTGCCTGAGAGTCTCTAATTCAGCATCACACAATTTATTGCACTCATATTACTCTTCACCACTAGAGGCCAGTAATGCATCAGCATTTAGATGAGATCTTAAGGACGCTCTAATTTTACACTGCTGGATGATTGGAGGTATTTTTTAAAAAAAATTTTACTTTATTATAATCATATGTATTGTGGGATGGCACATCATGCTCTGAAGTCCCCAGTGCTTTGTCATCACCTTTTCCAGCCTCACAATGAATATTAAATAAAAAAAAACCCTCCCAACACGTAAGCTAACTTCAGACTCCCTTCTGCCCTCTCAGACCTTATTATGATGTGTAATTTAAAAGCTGACTTGGAGATCGGCCTGTAGTGCAGGATGCAAAAAGGTGGAGGAGCGAGCTAACGAACAGCATCGGCGAATGGAACAGCAGCAGCAGCACAAACAGCAGGAACATCAGCAGCAGCAGCGGCGGCAGTAACAGCAGGAGGTTGGGTGGAGGTGGGAGGGTGCGAGGAATCCAAGAACGTGTTTGAGCCGGTGCCTTTGAAACCCAAATAACTGCAATTTCTTTGTATAATCATTCCACTATACATGTGCTAATGCTGTAGTGTGTGATACGGTGATGTGTGATGTTCTGCTGTTTGTCTGCCTTTTAAATGGTAAAATCTAATTCCACAGCACTTTGAGCATCAGATGTGGATGCGAATCTCCTTTTTTCTTTCATATAGGAGATGCTGGATATGAATCATGTAGGGGAGAGTTATGTGTTGCAGTACAGCTGGCCATGTAATAGTTGCAAATACAGTACATCTTAACATTTGCTTGAACTTGCCCCAAGTACCAGATGGCTAGAATTTGCCTTGCAGGACAATGAAGTAAATGCCACAGAGGTCAGAGAACCACATGCAAGTGCATAAAAGTCAATCTAGCATATTTACTTGCAACTACCAATGTTTTCCTGGTGTTAAATCATGCTAAAAAAAAGGCTTGTGTGTTTTATATTGAGATGTGCAAGAGCAACAGTAACTACATTTCATATTAGCTCTCAATCAGATAGCTGTTTTTTCCAGTTTTGCAGTGGAGCAATTAAATGATCTGAGTATTATAAAATGGCTTCTAAGAATGAACAGATGGTTGTATTTCACACAAAATTTTCTTTTTTTATCTGCAAGACGTAAAAATTCAGTTGTTACCATTGTGTAAAGAATTAATTAATGGTTTATTGCACATTGTATGACATACTTACAGACAATTTCAAGTGTTTATTAATGCGTTTCACCCCCCGTCAAGCCTTTATTATGTATAAACTGGCTGACAATATATGACACAGTTATATTTAACATGAGGAAATATGTTATATGACAACTGATCGAACTCCATCTGCTGATAAAGGTCTCGACATGTGGAAAAAAGCTTCAAGAAAAAAAAAAAATCTAGTTAGTGATCTTGAAGCCACATAACACATGTTTTATTCATAAAGTAATAACCGCCAACAAATTTACAAGATAGTTTGTTGTCCAGCGTTGACAGTGATGCAGGATATAAGGTAGCTATTGGCGGTGATGAAGTGGGAAACAGTACGTGGATGTAAATAGTACCAATTTAAAGAGTAAACATGAAAACATAATAATAAACCTTTGTGTCAGAGCAAAACATTCAAATTGTGTTGATGGTATTTACGTCCGGTGTGAGATTAGTTATCTGCGTTTGCAGAATATCAGGTTTACGAAGGTTAACTGAGAACAACATCAGCAGAGAAATAAAACAGCAGGTGTAAAGCAACCAAAGGGAAGTGAAAATGAGCGTCTGACCCAAAGGACCTATCTTATATGAATCCAAGGTGCTTTTAACACACAAACACACTCACACACACACAGAAACATCTGAACAAATCTAATAGAGACTAGATTGTAAAAGACTCAGAGAACATGCAACCAAAAACCTCCATCATCACAAGATGATCCACCTTAATGTTCTCAGCTCATATGGAGAACGTGGATCCATGTCTCGACCAGATATCTTTATGGTCACAGTTCAAGTTGAAGTTTGCTTCATTGTTCCAAAGAAATCTGGATTTCCTCTCTTTTCTCGCACACGTGTCATTAGTGGTCGACCGAGGCCGACTAATTGTTTTGATTGCCTGACTGACGCTGCGGTTTGTGAGGCTCATGCTGTCAGCTGATTTCAGGTCCTTTCAGGTCCCGTCGGGTTTAATCAAAGTCTCGCACACACTCCGGGCTTGTAGCAGTTTAAGGTGGACCCATCGAAGAGCAGAGGTGAACGGAGGTGATGGTGAGGACTTGATCCCTGAAGTTTGCTTTGATGACAAAGGCAGAGTAAAGTTTGCAGAACGCTGGCTGCAAATGACAGTGTTATTGATTATTCTTTAAACTGCTTAGCCTATAAAACATCAGAAAATAGTGTAAAATACACATCACTCATTCCTGCAGGCTGAGGTCGCGTCCTCTGACCCTTTCTTCCTAGAAATGGATTCGTATAGTAGCCTTTTATTTTCAAAGTGGTTATAATCACTGGGTAGAATAAGTTCAGAGGTTTTTTGACTGAATGAAACTCTGCAGATCTATTGTTCAATTTCTGTCTGAGATAAGGTTTAGGCAAAAAAATTTAAATGAGAAAATATTTCATTTTCTCTTCGAGGGTTAATTCAGGACAAAAAGCCTGAAAAAAAGGAGCACATACAGTAAATAACTCATTTAAAAACTCATTAAATATGAAAATCTCAGAAAATAACTATGACAATGTTGAAAAGTCACACTTGAGTTAATGTTTGTGAAAGATTGTGATTTTGATTAAATGTTCATATACTTGTTGCCAAGTCACTGCAGACTTTTCTGTATTTTGTCATTAATCAATTTTTAACTACAAATTAACAATATGTCCTTATGTTTACAGCAAAAATCATCTAACCAGCATTACATCTTCTTTAAAACAGATTTGTTGTCATAATTTCTTGTGGGAAAAAGTCTTATTTTGCCAAAAAACAGTCCAAAGATATTTTAAAGACAACAGAAAGCTGCTGTTTCTAACATTTGAGAAGCTGGGACATTCAGAGATTTATCATTGTTGCTTTAAAAGTACCTTAAATGTATTTTATTCATCATTCAAAAAGTTGTGGAATGATTTTCTGTCCTGTACATACTGGACTAATGAACTGAGTATTTTTACTCTGCTTGTTGTTCACCAATTGCATCAGTTGCAGCTGCATTCATCCTTATTGCAAGAACTGGGTGACTCAGTTAACAGACTCTCTGTCATTTTTTGCTTTGCTTTCACAAATTAAACTGCGTGCAGATGAGTAGATACAGGAAATGAAGAAACAGAGGAGGTAAAGAGGTAGTGACTGAAGCAAGACCGGGACGTTACTGTTAAAAGTTGGCCAGATGAAACCTGGAAATGACAACATTGCTGTTGTGTTATTCACATCGCAACAACAGAGACAATCAAAGCAGTTTAAAGTAAATGCAGCAGTGATGAAAGACTTCAGATTAAACTCACAATATGTAACATTTCCATAAAAAATGACTATTTCTTTAATATTGTGAGTGTTGTACTTAAACATACAGCTATTGTTTTAATTGTTTTGATAGAGAGACCTCTAGTGGCAGAAGTTATGCATGGTGCATTCAAATGATATTGTTAAAAAAAAGTACTGTCCTGTTCATTAAAAGGAAGAAGCAATCATCTAATCTGTTGTAATTACATCTCATGTAACAGATTATAATGTACGTATTAAGCAATCAATGGTGCACCATGTATTATCCTCTGCAATCAATAGTGCTGGGAGTTTAAGAGAGAAGCAATGGTCTGAGATAGCACTGCTGCTTGATGTCCTAATTTCACACAGTTAATGTCTAGAAGTGTGTCAGTAAGTGTAATGAAATTGAACACAAAGGAGGGGGAGAAAGCGACCATCACGAAAAAAGAAAAGCCCCCAGTTATCCACTAAAAGTGCATCTTTTCTGGTTCAATAGAGCCAGAAACAAAAGCATGCTGCGGGAGATTGAGTCTGCAGGTCCTGTGAGTCCAGCATATATAACCACAGTGAACAACAATAACCATAATCAAAATGGAAAAGACAGGAAGCCTTTAATTTGCGCTTGTTACCATTAGCTGTCATCATTAGGTAATAGAGGCCTGTGGTCGCTATAAACGCACAGCCATAACACACAGCTTTTGTACATCCAGCAGGCTATTCAACAGTGCAGTGCATTTGCAGGGAAGAGGCTCTACTTTCCATTTCTTCCCTCCTTCCTTCCTTCCTTCCTTCTTATTGTCAGTCAGTTTAAGTCATGTTATGCAAAACATCTGAAGCAAAGCCAAAGAAATTAGCTTGTCCTGGCCGGCAGCCATATTGACTTGGGTTCTCGCGGTCCCAGTTGTTTTTGATGCACTCTTATGTTAATATATTAAAAAAGAAAAAAAAAAAAAAGGAAAAAAAGTTGAGACACATTTCATCCAAGCATGTGCTGAACTTCTGCTTTCTCTATCCGGATCGATATGAATGACCCTCCTTGAGGAAATGAGGGAACGGTCGGGACATTGTAATGAAATCTGAAACCCAAAGTATATGAGATGCTGCGTGCAAGTGGTGTCTATCAAAAGCTGCTCAAAATGGTGAATCAATGGGAATATTAACATCACGCTCACACACAGATATGGACAGAATCGATGGTGATAATCCTAAGTAATAGCCCTTGAGGCGGTTCTTACATTTATTTTAACGGATATTTTGTCCCTGTGAGGTTTTCCTTGACATATTAATTGCTTGCCTAAGTGCTCTATTTTCTGAGCACTTTGATTAATCTTTTTTGTCTTGTCTGTCCATCATTATTGATCCATTAAACACACACTTAATCTTTGCTTTTTAATACCCGAGATTTAATTACATCTGCTGATGCTGTGCTTTCCCTCCAAGGGAGCACATTTCTTGCGCTCTCCTTCCTTGCCAACCACTTGTCACCTCTCCTCATGTGTTACAGTCTAAGGAGTCTTTAAGTGCGAGCGCAGCAGTATGTGCATGTGTGTACACAGTCCCAGTAAATTACCTTCCTCCAGGACTATGATGCCCCGTAATGCGCCGGTCTATTGCCACAGCTTTCTCGGTGTCATTCAAGATGTTTGCGATGTGAGGATGAGGAATCGATACCCCTGCCTGGTGCTTGTGTAGGCGTTTGCAATTAGCAGTTACAGCCTCAGACCGGTGGCAGATGGATCAAACCGCAGTAAGGGAGGGTTTCCCATTAGTCACTAATTTGACAAATAACCATGCAAATTGTACCAGCCTCACCTTGCACTCCTGATCGACAGGAGTGGTGGATCTCAGGAAAGATTCAAACTCCAAAGAGGAAGAGTTGAGACTTTTTTTTTGGTTTTGTTTTGTTTGTGTTTGAAGAGAACCCATGAAATGACTAAAACTGAAATTAATCGATGCGACTTTAAGTGATGTCAGTGTGTCCAAAACCCGATATATCTCATTATTCCTCAGTGCCACAGAGCTCCAGTTTTCTGCTACACAAAACTATTAATGAGCAACACAAGAACACTGAAGTAACACTTTCTTTCTCAATCATGAACTGTTTCCTATCATAACACAGCGATTCATTATCATGGGCTAACTGTACATCTGCATTTTGAAAAAGTGAAACAGTTTCTTGAATAGTTCAAAAAACAAACAAAATACCTCCAAAAACAAATAGAAATTAAATTTAATTAAAAGAAGTCAGCTACTGCTCGAACATGGCATTTGTAATCGAGATTAAATGAGAACCACTTTGCAAGAAAGCAGAAAGGTAAAAAAGTAATGAATGTTTAAAGTTGTTGACCAAAAGAAATTGTTTAAATGAATCGAAACAGAAGAAATAAATGAGAAGGTCTGAGCTTCTGCAGCATACAGATACAACTACATAATGACACAAGAGTTGGCTAATTTTTAGCTTTATCATTTAAACAACCTCTTCAATTCTGCCTTATTTTTCAAGTTCTTGCCAAACTACGCTGCATTTAATGACACAAATAAAAGCAGCAGACTTTTATGAGTTTGCACATTTTTTATTTCAATAAGCTTAAACGTCTTGTGAAATTCTAAAAAAGGGACATCAAGCAGCCAGTCATCCATTCAGCTTTCGTGTGGGTGGCCCACGAGGCCACCGGCTAGACTGTGTCACCTTGTGTCACCCATGTGTCTGAAAACACTCACCGCTTTCCTCTGACGGAGGAGGGGTGGGGGGGACACACAGCATGGGAGGGAGGGGGGTTATTACACACGGGGAGTGACCACGGCTCGGCAGCGGGGCGACCCCAAAGGCAAAGCATCTATGCATTTGAATAATCTATTGCACCAACCCTCAGATTTGCATATCTGGGCACTTTCAAGTCACTGGGGCACCATGATTCACTCCCCCTCTGCCAGACTGTGTTGTTACTAGTATGAAACAGGATGGATATTAAGCTTGTTTGAATGCAAGTTCACTCATGAATCTTTAAGGCTGCCGTGTAATAAGAAAGAGGGGGGGAGGGGGAGGAGAAAAAGAAAAAGAAAAAAAAAACAGAGCGACGCCATCAGACTGCAGAATTACTTTTCTGTTCCACTCCGAGACATCAGTGACTGCAGGGAAGTTTTGTCCACGAGGAGATACCTGACAGGGCTCTAAATTGTGAAGAAGACTGACACAAGTGAGAATTTAACAATTGCCAGTTAGAGTGTAAAGAGAGGTTGTGTGGTGTGCAGCGAAGCAGCCCCTCCATGCTCTCTGCCTCTTACCCACCTCTCATGGATCCTGTAATGGATACAGCCTCTGAAGGATTTAAGGATGGCCAGGCTGCTCACCTGTTAAAATAGCTCTTGTACGTAAGCCTATCCTCTGGCAAACTTTGACAAAGCATGACTTTTCTGCTGCGAGTAAATGATGCAGGAGGGTTAGCTTGGCTATTTGTAGTTATTCAGGGTTGTACGTGTGTGTGCACTGCACAATGAAAAGTAATTAAATCTGTACTCTGACCTTTTGTGATGTTCCGACAGCCCTCTGCTGTGTATTCAACACATTTTTTAAATGAATGTTGGGTGTTAGAGCGCTGATATCCACCAGTGCACTGCACTGAATCAACAGAAAGCAACGGGGAACACTGTGTAGTCATGCACACACACCGCCGAGGTTACTGTGAGGATTGTCTAGGAAGAAGGAGAGGAGCACAGAGGAGCTACAGGAATGAAAGATGTTAGTCTGCCAGTTTGTCACAAAAGCAGTGTGCTCCTGTGTGATAGACTGGCAGACCGTGCTAGCTCTGTATCCTCAGGGACACACAGGCTACTGTTATAGAGTCACAGTTTTTGAGATGCTCAACTCATTTTCCGAGGCTGAGAGACAGAGGAGAGAAAGGAGAGAGCAGCCGCGGGTTCGTTGTCTTAAAGCAGACATGCTAAAGCCTTGTTAGTCTGCTTGTGTCTGTGGAGGTTCATGGCCTGTGTCGAAGCAAAAGTCCACAATCAGCTATCATGACACGGAGGATAACGTTACACTGGATGGATCTTCTCAGCACCGTTCGAGTGGTGTTTGAAGATCTGCTCAAAACTTTTGTGTAATGACATCAAGCAAAGCATGCGGGCAGTGCTGGAGGTGAGAATAAAAGCCGGGGTCTCTATAATTTTCGCTTCAACTCTGTTGGTTGTCAAATCAATTCCAGTTTAGTCGAGTTTATTTTTATAGCCCAAAAAATCAAAGGTTGGTCCCAGAGGGGTTTGCAATCTGTATAAAACCAAATCTATCCACGAAGAGGGAAAACTCCCTGCATGCAACTGCTGCTGCATCACAGGAGTAGATGGAAGTAGAGGAAGTTAAGATAGATGCAATTAGAAAATCCAACCAAGAACTAATAAGGAGCAAAACTACAAAATTACATTATTCGGTTGATGCTTTTATCTGAAGCAATTTTCATTAAATGCAATTATAAACGTGGACACGATGTGAACTGGAGCAGTTGGTACTTTTTGTGCTACAGGTGAATAAGCGAGGTCCTTCCAGGCAAAGTCTACCACTCAGCATCCCTTTTAGCAACACCGAGGTGTTATTTCGAGCTAACAATAGCAGACTGCTGTTTGAATGGCCAGGAAGGGAGCCATTACTCTACTTTCAATGGTCACCAGGATATAAAAACTGCATATATAGAATCGCCAGTCAAAATTGCTAAAGGATACTGAAAAACTTTGGTACATTTGCCAGCAAAATAAGGCTTGAAACACCTTTTTTTTCCACAAGTTATACTAGATTTTATGACTCATAGTTCTTCTGAGGTGTTGCAAAGTAGAGTGTCAACAACATTGGCTTGATATGATCTTAATTTATTTGTTGTAAAGCAGATAATTTGCTTTTGGGAGAAGGGGAGTGATGTATGTCTTACAGAAGGCATGTCTATTGTTCACAAAAGCTTTAAGTGGTTTCTATTTTCTTATTTAATGTTTTCTTGCATAAGTAAGTTTGGCCGAAGATCATCAATGAGATGAAACTTCATCCCATAAATGTTGAACTCAAGTTCTTCCACACCAAACTGAGAAAACAGTTTTTTTTAGCTTTGATAAGAATAAATAATAATAGATGGTATAATGGCACAGTGTCGGCTTCTCTTGAAGCTACATTCTAGTTGCTGAACTGATCTGAAGTTCAAGTAACTGCATGTGACATCCGTGTGTTATTTTTAAGTCTTTACTTTTGCATTTCGCTAGAATGTTGTTTATTGACTCTGATGTGTCTTGTCTCTTCTTCTTCTGTGGGGGCTAACTGAGGAACAAATAATTAAATAAAAGCGTTGCTGTAGCATCTCACTTTCAGTATCTGGCAGTAAAACTCGATGGGTGCAGAAAAAGTATCAGGGCAAAGGTCAAGCGGAGACCCACAGGAGCAGGATGGCGCCCCACTAAATAGCTAATTTTATTGGGTAACCTGTAACTGTTGCTTGGATACTGTGTGCCTCTAATTAACAGTTTTGCGATTTACATGCTCCCTTGTTAACATCTGTTCCCCACACTTGCTTCGCTGTTACAATTTATGAGCCTCATTTCGGTGTTGTGATGGACGCTTAAGTAAATATAAAAATTCTAAAAATTACTGTCTAAATTGCAAACAACCAAACGGGCATTGTCTTGTGAATAGAAACTCAGTTTGTGGGCGGTTCTGCCTTTTTAGGGGTCAAGGTATAACAACCTCTCTGTAGAAAGGCCCTCTCACAAGCTTGTTATTTTTGTTTTGTTTTTTTAATAACGCAACATGATTATATAAAATCACAGCGGTGCATTATTTCACCACTTTTTTTTTTTTTTTTTTTTTTCAGCAAACAATAAAACTCCTTTATATTTTCTGAAAGCCTGAATGGTGCCCCGGGGACTTGAGCTCTTTTAGCGATTAGGATAGCTGAACTCTCGCAGAGTCTGCTCTTTGAATTAAGTCCCCCTCCCCTCTCCTGCAGGCCTCTCACTAGGCTGATCTTGGAGGCTAATTGGCCTTGGGGTTGACATGCAGTGTTTACCGGCGGCCCTGTGGGAGCTGGATGAACCGGTAGAGGGGAAGGGGTGCTTCGGCTCCCCTCCCATCAGTGCCGGCTCGAGGCATGGACCGCTAGTCCTTATAACTGTCCCCCGCAGTGTCTGCTCTGGACCAAGGCTTTAGCCTTAAGATAAACTAGAAATTCCTGAGTTCATGCTAGGTGACTTTAAAAACACAGAGAGTAAGAAATCCAAGAACAGAAGAAAAACCTCTGAACCGCTGATTGCAAACTACAGACATGATTTATGGGAAGATTGTGTGTGTTTGTATTGATAAAAGTGTTACAAGATGAGATGTTAGCATTGAGAAGGACGAAAAATACAGCTGGCTTCAAAGCAAGAGGAAAAGAGGCAGCTTTTTCTTTGAAATCACGTAACAGACAAGCATTTTATTTGTGGAGCACATTTCATAACCAAAGGCAACCTGAGAGCTTTACATAATAAAACTGAAAAATAAACAACAAAAAAAAAGGCAGAATGCTACAGCTTGTCAGTAATAGCTCACTGAGCTAGTTAGCTTGCTCCTGGCACAACTGCTTACAGGCATATAAATTTCCTATGGCTTATTTAAAAGATATATTCGTGGTATCAAATCCTGTCTGGTAATTGTCTCCTTTTTTGATAAGTTGAATCCTGCAGAGGATTTTAAATGTTGACTTTTTTGTTTGCATGTCAAAAATCATCAAAGTTGAACTTCATGGTGAAAGTTATATTATTATTTAAGTCATTTATTCCCTTACAATTAGTGATGGCTTTGAGGAAAGGACCACTAATCTTCTATCAGTCCACAAAAGCATCTGGAAAGGACTCAGTCTTTACCTTTAAGGTGAAGTCTTCAGTTATGTAGAGTTCATACCAGGTCACCTGAACGAAACATTAGTAATAAATGCCATATAAAGAAAACCGGTGAACCACTAATTGCAGACTATAAAAATGAATTAAGTGAGGACTTTCTTTCTTTGTGTTAGAAGTGTTGAAAAATGTAATGTCAACATGAAGAAAAGAACAAACATAGCCACAGCTGGAATCAGGGCAACGGGAAAACAGGTGTTGAAATGAAGCCAAAAATGAAAACACATTTATTTATGGAACAAATTTCATGCACAAAAGCATTCAAACAACTTATATAAGACTTTAAAAACATTAAAAATACCGTATAGGCTGATGCAAGCCCTAGTCAGTCGATGGCTACTGGCGTTAGCTAACCTGCTAGCGGCTCATTCCAAAACAGAAAAATAAATTTAAAATTAGTCAAATAAAAGAAAAACAAAACCTTGTAGGAATACAACATTACAAGTTTAAGTCTTGCAAAAATAATTAGTATTAAGCTGGCAAAGTAAATGTAAAGGAGTAAAGTACATTATTTCCCTATAAAATTAAGTGGAGTATAAATGTAAAGCAACATAAAAAGAATTTCTAAAGTGAGTCCAAGTACCTCCAACCTGTACTTGAGTTTAGTAGTTGTGCAAATAAATGTACTTTTCACCTTTAATCTCAAACTACAGCTTGTACAAAGCATGTATTTGAATTTTAAGCAAGTGTGCTCATTTCACAATTTCACGGGACGCTCTAATTGAAAGTTATACAGGAACCAAAGAAACTCTAATCTGCTCTTTTCTCGCTTCAAACTGACTGTGAGTGCAGAAACATTTTCAGTCTTTATGAGCGAGGCATGCTGAAGCTGTTGTTGTTGTTATTCTCTATAAATTAAGCAGAGACTCTCGGTTCAAAATGGGCATTTTTTTTTCAATTACCTACAAAGAGCGAGAGGCTTTGCAACTGTGTCCTTTCCTTGAATCTTTTTATGATTGAGTTGGAAGCCAGATGGGAAGCGCGGCACACAGGCAGAAAGTGAGAGAGTCGGTGAAAATGTTGGTGGTTTGCGACATTCACAGTGACCGAGACGAATCCATTATTGATAAATATGTAAATGTGGACCTTGTGAAGAGAAAAGAAGAAGAAAAAAAAACACCAAAGAAAATTTGTTTTCAAATTCCATGTTGACAGCCTTAAATAATTTTAGGGTCAAGCAATGTACCGTTTTTCTCTACTTCGCCGTTTTGTTCCAAGATTGGCCTGAATATCTATAAAATCCATCCAGATTTGAACATTTCCAAAACAGAACTCCATAAGAAAAAGTCTGCAAATTAATGAGAACATGCACGTCCGTCCTGTGGGATTTGTAGCATTATTCAGTAAGTCCTGGATTATTATATTTCACAGACAGCGAGAACGGCACATCTTTAACAGGAACAGCACCCTAATTTCAAATTAAAGGCACAAAAGCAAGCTCCGGATGAATAACAGCCAAAACCCGGCTGCCTCGAAATGCTGAATTTTAGCCTTTCTTTCCTTGTTTGTGTGACAAGTGAGTCCACTTTCTTGTTGCTAATACCCAATTAGGGAGATGATTATTGATTGAGGTGTTGAAAGTTGACCGCTAATCTCCCTTCTGTCAGGATGAGACGATCAATAGGTGAGTGTAATGAGCAACCTGGTTTCTGGGTGCTAATAAACAGAATTAAATTTAGACTGGATACATGCACATTTGTAATACAATAGATAGAGGATTTGAAGTGCAGATTGCAGATATTTGTTGTTTTTTTTTTCATTTGAACAGTGAAATGACAGTTTCGTCGAGCAGACACAGAAAAGCAGTCAGCCAGTAAAAAAGAAGTCAGACGTTATAAGCTGTTTTTCTGGCACTGCTAATGTCATCAGAAGTGCACTAATTTCTGTCAAAAAAAACCCTTTTTCAGGATCCTCTGTTCTGTTGCCTGAAAATATTACATACATATCCATAAAGCCACCTCTGAAGTTTCAGTCCTGTGCTTATATTTAAATTTCAAGACCCCTGGGTACTTATAAACAAACAGTGATTAAGAGCGAAGGTAAGCTAATGCCACCAATAGCTACAGCAACAGCATGATTATGGCTAATTACTTCCAGAAGGCAACCCACCCCCCCACCCCCCACCTTCATCTTTCACTTTGTTTTACCAACTTTGCTATGATGAAAGAATGACTGAGTGTTTGTTGCTGACCCATCAAGGGCAGCTAAACAATCAAACGGTGCAACTGCGGGGCCGTTATTGTAAAGAGGAATTTGCCTCTCATGGACGATACAGTTGTTCTTGACATATGGGTCCTGCGTCATTCCTGCTTTGATTAGAGTAAACACCTCAGCGAGGCATCTCTTTGGATTTTTAGCTGCCATCTGAATTTCCTTTTTCTCGATTTCCATGCTTTCCAGTTTCCTGTAAAATGGGTTTTGTGTACAACAAATCCAGGAACATCACCTGTTAGAGTGTGGAAGAAAATGCCATGTTTGCCTCCTGGTTGTCACTTTGCTCTGCAAGGATGCGACACTGTGCCATGATGCAGTCTCTGCGGGCTCAGTTCTGTTTTCAGACACTCTATTAAAATGCAGGAAAACTTTAGGAAACATGACACATGCCCCGGCACATTACATCCCAGACTTTTGGGTGCTCAAATTTCTTGTAAAATCCGGGGATGTGTGACAGTTGCAGGTACAAAACTTCTCTCGTCTTAATGATTAATAAAACCGAAGAGGCCTGAGGCTCAGCTTTAGAATAAAAACATTAGAATCTGCAATGTCTTATCATTATGATTAATCTTCATATTAAGATGAAATGCAGATTACCTTAAAGATACTTAGCTTCATCTAAAGGTTTAACATTTTTGATATGTTTCTAATAGCTGCCCTTTAAGAGGATGGATCCAATAACAACGTCAGAGGCCCAAATGTTTCTTGTGGTGATAAATTCTTGTAGCACATAAATCATCTCTCTCATCACTCCTGTGGACATTTTAGCCAATTACTTTGGTTCTATGGCTTTACTATTTTGGTTTAGTCTTGTTTTGTGAGTCTTGTAAGGTATTCTTCAAGCAGGAGACCAAAACAGAGAAAAAACAAGAGTGAATGTTGGGTTGGAATGTGTTTTTTATCACCAAACGTGACCTCAAATAAATGCTGTCTGCTGGATTTCTAAAGAAACATTTGCTGTCTAACCTGTTAAAAAACATCAACTTTGCATGGGGACAAGTTGTGTCAAGGTCACTACACTGCCCCCAAGTGGTCATTATTAACTAGTGTGGCTTTAAATGTTGGCTACATGAGTCTTTACCTTTTTTGTTGGCATTTCTAAATTGATTTAATTACTTGTGACACAATCACTATCACAAAAAATACCATCACCCACATGTTGACATGTCTATGCATACATTCACGTATTGTTTTCTCACATTTTTTTTAAAATCATTTTGTAAATTTGTTTGTTAAAATGCCAAAACTATTGAAAAAATGCTAGAAAAAAATCCCTGTCGCTCAAGGTAACACCACCAAATAACAAAAACCTCAAAGCCATTCAGCTGTCTGTTACAGTAAAAGTCAAAAAAAGCAAATTATCAAACCAAGGATGCTGGAACCAATGATGGTGCGACGTTTTCACATTAAAAAAAATGACTAAACTTGACCAAAACACACTCGAAAGGGGACATTTTGTAAGGCAGTTACGAGCGTCTTATTTTGCTCTTTAGTTTGGAGAAATTTAATGAAGGACACTTGAACATGTAGCTGTGAAGAGCTGGAGAGGCTCATGTTGGAATCCAACCCAGTGATCCCCGTTAATTACACGGCCTTTTTCTTTCCCTGTTATTTCAGATTCCACCATGTTGTGCAACAGGAATGTGAATAAATAAATAATAATAAAAAATATATTCAGATTTCTCATCCTGTAAACAAGTACTCTCAACTGGGTTAGCGTGCACTTTGCCTCCCTTTTAAAGTTTGGACTTTCATCACTTGCAAACATCATCGGAGAGTCTTTACAGGTACGCTCATGCAAAACTTTGCCTGCTCATTTGCAAAGCTAGGTTAAGCTTATGTAAAAGAGATGCATTTCGAGTACGTCGGAGGCCCGGAAACAAACATTTTCCCCTCCTCCCCTCCCCTTGACAGACGAGTGACAGCTATTTAAATGCAAACTGTCATTAACAAACACAACCCTGCGCGACACCTGCTTTAATCACGGCAACAAAGGCGCAGCAAGTGGCCGAGTAGGAGCCCCCTCTCTGTGTGATATTCAAATGATGGGGCGGTGCAACAAACAAAAACAACAACATCAAAGAATAGGCTGTGCAGGGAGAGAAGTGTGCTGCACTCTGTGCCTCCTACCACCGCTGTTAATCAGCTTCATTTTTAAAGTGATTAAAGTAAGAAGGGCTGAAAGTCACTAAATCGCTTAGCCTTAGAATTGTGTAAAAATTGCAGCGCTTCATTTCATGTCTGTTCCCTTTTTTTTTTTTTTTTTTAATGGCCATTTCCAGCAGACACTTATGCAGCCCACTTTCACATTCTTTTCATGCAACATTCATGGCGGCTTCAGGTAATTGCATTAGACCACCTTTAGGGCTGAAATAACTCCCCATGAACTCTGCGAATTCTGTCTGAATCAAAGCAGCGGATCTGCTGTGATATTTACTTATGTTGAAAAAAGAAACTTCTCTGTGTTTCTGTGAGGGTTAAAGCTGTATATTCTGAAAACTGTGTGAAATGCTCTGCCTTGGACGAGGGCCTGATGCGTCTTGGTTGTGGTCCTGTCTTGGGTTATTGTTGTTGTTCTGCCCAGTCATAATTTAAATGAGGAAGTCATTGGGCTGTAACATCCTGCGTTGCCGCCAAGGCCCCAGCACATGTAACTAATGCATGGCATTTGTTTTGATTAGTTTTTGTCTTGTGTGTGTGTGGTTTTTTTTTTTTGGTTTTGTTTTTTTCAGAAGCAACTACTGCAGAAAATCCAGCTGTATTTGCAACAAATTTGCTTTGTTTGTTCTACCACAAATTTTCACAGTTTGAGTTCTGCAAATTAGATAAAAATTTCTTTCAGTGTATGCTCTTCTTCATTTATCCCTCGCTGGTGTGCATCTACTGTAAATAACGCAAAAACAAAAATCTGCTGCCACTCAACATAATCAAGGGACCGAGTCCATGCACGACCATGTGTGTCTGGTTTTTTTTTTTTCTCCATTTGTCTTTTTCCTCTTGTCCAAGCACATCCTGAAAGTTACCATTTGGATCATATAATCCACCAAATGGTATCTGGTGCACAACATATTGGGTACATCCTATTACAGTTTGTGCACAAAAGGGACTGAGCAAAAAATTCCACCTTTAATTTCATCCTTGCATAAATCTTTCCTAATGCATTGCCCAGAGTAATGCAGACTATCTCTGCATCACCCTTAAAAGATCCTCATTAAATGCTATATAATGCATTAGTAAACCTGGGAGTTTAATCTTATATGTTAACAAACTGAGAGGTGGACTGCGTAACCGTGAATCCACATAGTTCTTGGCGGGCTATGTGTCACATTTGATTCAGATGCGTCACTAATTACACTAATTCCTGAAGTGAATCATGCATCTGGGCAGCAGATCTAGTAGCAGAAAACATGTGCATGGGTGTCGGTTGCATCACTGCAGCTTTGGAACCGATATTACTGTGATTATTAGACATCTGGTGCGAGTACGGGAGAGAATAAATCAGGAGCCACTCTAACTAATCAAGTTTAATCACACAACCAGCGTACTGAACATAATTAATGGACACAGAATATAACATATATCTCCCTCAATCTGCCGTGAATTGTTTCCCTTGAAAATTGTAATTACATGCAACAACATTTTTCATACACATATGTAGGAGTCATGCTTCAGAAAAAAACTCATTGTCAAGATAAATATATATTCAGATCGTGCTCTTGTGTGAAGGAAGCAATGCCATAATGTAAATTTATGAACAATTTGTTAGTAAAAGTCTTGCATTTAATATCCTGCTTAAAGGAAATGCACACAAATACTATGAGCAAAATGTATTAAAAGTAAAAGAAGTTTGAATTTCTTCCATTAGATTGGATGTTATGACTGCTATATTATAAAACACAACATTATTAGACTGTTATTACTGATAATTTAATTTGAAAGTAGCATTTAGTTGCTATAGAGAAGGTTAGTGGACTAAGAAAGAGGAAAGAAACTAATTCAAACACACATATTTGCTTCTATTCTTTTGCAACATTTCTCTCCCTTGTAATGTTTTGTGGAATATTGGATATTTTTACATCTTTGGGCTTTGATCAGTTGTTTAAATGAAACCAGAAAGAGGTCAAAAGGGGGCATTGCTCTCTGTGGAATGGACGGAAATTACACAAAATATTGCAAAAAAAAAGTTTAGTACATTTCTTGAGGCTGAAAAAAAGAGCTGTAACATCCATAAAACCAAAAAAATAAAAAGTGCAGCGAAATCAGGTTGTACATGAAGTGTGCGATCTGTGTGTGACATCACATCCGTACGAAGCGACGAGGAGACTGCAACCTCTCTGAAATGAACACATTAAACTTACATAAAAGAAATATTTGCATCACGATTGTGTACCATCATTTGATTTTTTGACTGGAACTTTTTTAATTACTCCATTTCAATGGCCTTGTCTCTCTGCAATGGTTTAATGACAGCTGATTGGCTAATTAGCACCATTAGTGCCGACTGTAAAAAGACGGACAACATCGTCCATCTTTTTTAAAGTCATTGGCTCAGTTGCTGACTGCTACTGATGGAAACAGCTATTATTTCCATTTCCTCTTGAAGAATTTTTTTTAAAAAAACTTTGAGACAAGATGCTTTAATCATTCAGACATATTTATAAGGAGTCAGATGCCAAGAGGGTTGGGACCTGCTAGTTTAATCTTTAATGAAGTACTTTTGCTTTCAAGGTTTTTTTGTATACTGTAAAAGCAAAATCTTCACCTGAATCAGACTTAAAACACAACCTGACTGTTGTATTTTCCGACAGCTCAAACTTAAAACACCTCAGCAAAAAAAACCCCTTTCCACTATAAGATTAGACCTTCAGTGTGCATGAAACGCCCGAACCCTGACAGTGAATGATGGCTTTATTTAAAATCATAGTACTTTTAATAAATGAAGTACAGGGTGCACTGTGAACTCGTAAGACTTGATTAAATACTCTGGTCCCTTGTTAATTAGATTCCTTCAGGTGTTAACTGCAAATGCCAAGCCTCTGAAAACACACCGGCGGTGAAGTCTGGACTAAGACAGTGGACTGTAAAGAGGCCACTCGATACGTCGGGAGCAAAAAATCTCCTTTATATAGACTCATGAAGCTTATGAAGCCTTGATCACACGAGGATTTAGGGGCTTTTTCTTCCAGCAGATGCGCAAAATATCCTGGAACAAGACAATCCAGGTGACATTTAAGAAGAAAACCTGTAGAAATCACTTTCTTATAAAGCCATTGATCTTTACATTGTGATTCTTGCTGTGACAACAAGTGTAGACCTGCAGTTTCTTTCACTCGTCTTTATTATCATTTTGTTTTTTGACAATCTTGTCACATTGAAACCAGAGCTGATAAACAGTTGATAAAATCATACAGAAAAATCTCCGGGGCTTAAGTGGCTCACTGCTTTCCTTTGACAACAAGTTACAAGAAAGACATGACATCTGTAACATGATGCAGATCTTTATAACAAGGATTTAGATGTTTAATTTGTCCCTCAGGGGATTGTCTAAATGAATACGTATGCATTTATAGACACAAACACATGAGAGATGGTTTTATTTTTGTATTTTTACCTCACAGAATGCACCTGGACCAGAAAATCCTTTAAGTGTGGACAGAGAGATCTGTGGGTTCAGTTTCCTCTCCTCTGTGCATATGAAAAAATAAAAAGATGCATCCTTTGAGGTGGAAAAGCATCAAGTAACTCTCAATATTGAATAACAGGCTGCTATTTTTGCTTACCTTTTGCATGCTCGCACCAACACGCTCGAGCCCTCCTCGGCTCTCTTTGTTCTCTACACCGTGAACTGTATTTTGCTCTGTTCTCTGAACTTGTCTCCTCCAGCCTTCAGTAAACTCCTTGCTTGAATGTTTGCACCGCGTTTGACGTGATGAATGACAGCGGCGTCTTTGTACATGACGGCGAATGAGAGGAGAATGCGAGATGAGCAGCAGGTGCTTAAATTCAACCACCATTGCAGTGATACGATATCCAGGCTGATACAGTTTATTGTGGACTTTAATATTAATGTTAAATTAATATTATATTACATTAATGTTGGAGCGGGTGAGGCCTTAAGTGACTAAGGCAGCTAGTTATTTTGCATGAGTAACCCTGCAGTCTGACATAACGGGTGAAACAGAGCGGGGCGATGAACATCAGCTGGTCGTCTCGCCCAGTTGGGAGACTGTCTGATACCATCTTCCTCATCCTCACGCGTTGAATATTCCCATTTTTTTTTTTGGTCCTGCTAAGAAAAAAAAGCACGAAGCATGAACTTCAGCTACAGCCAGTTCCTTCCCCTTCGATTGAATTTTTCCTACAACTTCTGTGAGAAATCCTCGGTCACGAACAGATGTGTCTGCTTTCAACCCTCACCCCCCCCCCCCTCCCACACACTCGGCTCTTGGCGCTTTGGGTCCCAACCTTGGCTACTTTCAAGTGCACAGGGGTCGCTAATCTATTTGGATTTCTTCTCTTTCCTTTTTTTTATTTTGGATTATGAAAACAAGTCAGATGCAGCTGCTGATTGTGGGGAGGTGCAGGACGTGCTAAGCACCTCAGGGTTGAAAGGAAATAATTGATTTTTGCCAACAAGGTTAGATAGAGTGAACTTTGCAAACCTACACAGGCCCAGCAGTAGGCCAATTACCAGCCTGTTTGGGAAAAAAGCATGAGAGCACCTCTCTATTTGTTTAACACTTGCCTGATGTTGGTGGGAATTCATCAAGCTTTACCAACATTTTAGAACAAAAATCCCTC
Source organism: Acanthurus leucopareius (assembly GCA_029814765.1). Classification (NCBI taxonomy): domain Eukaryota; kingdom Metazoa; phylum Chordata; class Actinopteri; order Acanthuriformes; family Acanthuridae; genus Acanthurus; species Acanthurus leucopareius. Next base: position 3,345,789 of record JAQMCX010000032.1, read on the forward strand.
ACACTCAACCTTCCTTCACTTTGTCTGAGCATTTCAAGCTCACAATAAAAAAAAGTGTGTTTACACAATCCCAGAAAGTATTTTCTTTAAAACTGCACATATTTCCTTTGGCATTAAGATCAAATACAGATATTTTTAGCTCCCTCTTCGTCTCTTACCTCGAAAGCAAGTACGACTTTTAGTGAAATTAGAGAAGTTGCTTCACGATGCCATCTCTTGTGACTTCTATTTTTACTTTTTAGCAACATATGTTATTAAGCATCAAAGGCTTTTGTCAGCATATTTATAATTATTTTGATTATTTCATCGGGTTGCGCATTTCATTATGTGGGGTAAGAGGGAGGTGGGAGTTTTCTTGTCTTGCACATAAAAGGAAATATTAATAACTGTCTCACTGTTGGTCACTTTACATGCTGTTTAGGGCTTTAAATCCCTCTAGATATCTAAGTCAAATGCAGTGGTAAGCAGATAAACTCACAACTATTCCAGCAGTTTTTACTTCATTAAGAGAGAGTGCTGCAGGTTACCTTAAATTTTCATCTTCTGTGATGGATCAGCCTCTAGAAGCGATGATTCATGGTGGAAGGAAACGCAGCCAGCTCAGTGTGCTCCTGTGAGTCTGCCCATCCGTCTTTTCACCTCTTGTTTGTACTGCAAAGCAGGTTGCATCAAGCAGCCCCAGAAAGCAATCAGGCTCCATCTATGAAATGTTGGTTTTATCTAAGCCCCTCAATTTAAACAAGTCCTGCAGAGGCAATAAAGAGGAAAATGCACCTGGCAGTTTAAATGACATGTTGGATGAACATATCTTTAAGGACCAGTGTGTTTGATTAAGTGGCATCTAGTGGTTTGGTTGCAGACTGAAACCATGTGAATACTCCATCCTCTGACTCCGCTCTTCTCAGGTGTGTTTGAAAACCTATAGTGGTTTTTGGTTAATGTGAAAACAGTAAAAGTCCTCTCTAAAGTCAGTGTTTTATTTGTTGAGTCAGAGTTTCTGCAACAACAACATAATCAGATTAGTAGGTCCTGACCTGCTCCCACTGTAGAGCAGATATAATGAGCTCAGCTGACTATAACATGAATTTTTTTTGTTGTAGCTAATTAATTAGGTGATAATTGCAATCAAATCAGTAAAAAGTTAATGCTTTATTACATTTTTTTAAATAAATCCACCTAAATCCTTCACAGTGGTTCTTTAATGCTTAAAAGTACCTCATTTAACCCACCTAAGATGTATTTTTTGTATTTTCATGACTAAATAGATTAAATATATTACTGTATATTATTGAAATTGAGACTTAGAGTGAATTTATTTTCTCCAAGTTGGTTAAAACAAAAAAAAACTAAATAAAAACTTTTAATAAATAAACTGAATTAAAACACATAATTAGTTTGACCTCTTTTTGCTTGTATGCTAATAAGATACTTTAGTGTTTTTAAAACAGTGATTGAGGGTCTCTCTGTTAGCATTAGCTTGTCAGCTAAAATACTCTTGCTACTTTTACACTAGTTTACACAGCGATGCTAAAGCTGCATGCATATAAAGACAGTTAGCATCACATATATGTAAAAGTTTTGTGTTCAATGTCTTCAGCTACAAGTGTTTCCATTTAAGCAGAAATGCTCCTCTCAGCTGTTCAATGGATGTTTCACTCTTGTTTCAGATAAAGACAGGAGACATGCACTTGAAGATAAAGGTAATTTAATTAAAGTTATTTAATTTAAAGATAGAAGTAAGCTCTTTCACAACTTCCAAGCAGCAGCTCTGCTAACTTTGTTAAAATACAGACTGAGTGTGTGAAAGATAAATAGCAGAGAAAAATAACAGCGATGATAAATGTTTTGATTTATTTTACCAACAGATTGGTTGTTAATCTTTTTTTTTTTTTTGTCACAAACTTTGCAGGCTGAAGGAAAAGTATGAAGCTTTTTTTGTATTCATCTATATTTTGGCCGCCTGGTGATGTTTCGGGGCTCATATAATACACAGCATGTGAGCCGAGAAAAGCAGTCCAATCTGAGAAAATAACCTGAAAGAAGCAAGAGTGAACTATGTAATCATCGTTGGGAGACGTAGCTCGGGGCACATTGAGTCAGATTTATGTGAAATGATTTAGGAGATAAAACCAGGATGTGCTACATTTTGGCGTGTACATATCCATTTATGTAATTAACTAGGAGTGCTCCCTTTAGCGACAACGGTTAATAAGCTCCAGTGGGAACGTGGGGAGGCAGGTGAACCCGTGGCCCTGGAGATGTTAAACACAGATGAATAGATGCCATAGCACACACACAGCCTAGTAAATCAGATAAAATGAGAAGTGGAACAGGACGCAAATGGGCCTCACGGTGAAAACTCAATATCACGTAAATGGACAGGCCTCTCATAGATATTGGAAACTGGTAACCTTGCCACTGCAAGCTCACCTTTTCTATTGCTCACACGCCCACCGCGCATTTACAGGCTCTACCTTCCTCAGGTCCATTTCAGCCGTCAAAACCTTTACATGTGCGGGCCGGCCATAATGGGCAGTTGGCTAAATTAATGTATAATTTTAATAGCTCTGGTAACAAGACAGTGAAAACAATATATTATGGAGTCATCTGGGATATTCCTGCCTCTAACTGCTCCGCAGCAGGCTGAGTTATCGTGTGAGACACCGTGGCCTGATGTCACAGAGGCAGGAAACGGAGAGAAAACGCCTGGTCACATGTTTGACGTTTATCTGGAGAGGAGACGATGACCTCCTGAACTCTCTGTTCCTTGTGAAAATAAAAACATTTATTGGATAGATAGTTAGATGGATAGAATTCAGTACATCTGCTTTAAGCATGACCTATTTAAATCACATATTTTGTGGTTTATCCCTTTGAGACTCCTTCACTGGTGCTTCCAGCTTTGAATGGATCTCCGATAGTTTCTCCTATATGCATCTGTTTTGGTTAATACTCTTATTTTCTTTTTCTTACCTTGATGTATGGAGCTAAATGTTTTAAGATATGGAGACTAGCAGGAGGAGAAGCCCCTGAACATTAATACTGATGGACTGAAAAATGCTGTTTGTTGCCTATAAAACCATAAGTCAACATTGAATTATTCAAACTTGTGCAGTGTCTTTAAGGCAACTTGTGCAACATTTATAAATTGCATCACTAACATAAGGAAATATGCATAAGGAAATATGTAAATAACTTACCTATTTTGACCCAAATTGTGATCTTTTCCCAAAAACATAACCGAAAGTAGCTTTTGTGCCAAAATTGCCGCCTTTTCATAACATTGAAAGAGTGAAACAAAAGTCAAAAAACCTGTTGCTGCTGCTCGTCAATAGTCATGTTTTATGAGAAGTCATCAGCAAAGAACTTATTTGGTCATTAAGGTATGAGACAGGTGAATACTTAAATATATAACTTGGATAAAATGGATGCACAGTTAATGTTTGGTTCAATTATCATCAAATCTTGCTCACATATTGAGAGTATTGAATGTTTTTTTTCTGTGATTGATTTTATGATTCTATTTGTAAATGAGCATAAAAGCAGGAGTCGCAAAGAAAGTTCACGACCTCATAATGACGAATAAAAATCAGCTTTTCCTCTTAAGTTACAGCAGGCATCAAATGTTCTCCATAATCTGACACAGTGACCGTAACAAAGAAAAACAAAACCATTGTTCAGTCTGATCAGCATCACAAGTCAGTAAAAGTATAAATATAAATAATCGTAGCATAAAATATTCACTCTGTTGACGATAATGCACAATGAATTTATATGGTTGCAGGCTAATTTATTTTATATTCTATGTAGTAAATTCTCTCCAAACCTTACGCTCTGTCATATATCATTTAGAAGTTATTCCACACACAAACGCACCAGTGAGAATAGAGAATAATTAAACTGTTTGATGCCAGGAATATTCATTTAGATTCATAATGCAAGGAAACAGAGCTGAAAGTGTAAAGGAACTGCGAGCAAACACACCATGACTGTGACTACCACTGATCACTTTTTTTTTTTATCGAATTATACTTTTAATTTAAATGATTTATAGTTAAATGCGCTTGGTGACATATTACGGCTGACAGGTTTGTTTTCCTTTCGAGAACCTATTTATTCATTTATATAAAGGAACAGTAAACAGCGATACAGATCCAAGAATAAAGTCTACTGTAGGTGATGACTAACATATACTTTCAGCCTTTTTTGCATAATGCGCCTCAGAGTTATCTTGCTCTTTTTATGACCTTTGTAATCGCAGAATAACGGCTTGAACTTCTCCAGCGTAGCTACCTTCACTTACATTGTTGTGATAATAAAATAAAACCCTGTAATAACCCTTTAACTATGCACTTATCAGAAAAGTGTCTCCCATTTAAGTTGGCCCTAATTACGTAGAGTTATGGTCTATTAGATGGGGTCCAGAATAGCTGCACTTGGCACTTTTATGAAGTGGGGATATGAGAGAGGAAGTGTGGGAAAGAATGCTTTTTCGTGGTGTTTTTTATTTTATGAGCTTTTCAGTAACTGAAGGGCTAGACATCCCATAGCCCTGCCCTTTTACTTTGTCTATTCATTCCTATGATTTAAATAATGAAACTCCTGTGTTTTTGCCTTTTAGCGGTGCTCTTGTACATCATAGTTGCACAAAGAAAAGTGCTTGGATCACCAGTCGCTGTCACAGAGGAGTTTGCTGCACGGCGGAGACGAAGATAGAAATTTTTGTTGTTTTTTTTTTTTTTTTTAGTTTTTTTTTTTTTTCAAGCAATGTCACCTTGATGAAATCATAAGACTGTAAGTTCAGGAATTTCTCCAGGAGTCACCGCCGCGCCGCATCGTGTTTTGAACGCTTTGATGGGTTATGTCATGTAAGATGTCTGTTCCACATCAGAAATAATAGAAATATACTTCCTGACTTCAGGTGTACAGGAGGGAGGCATTCATTCTTAAAGCATTTACTCATATGAGACACCTTCCCCAATGACCATTAATGTAGAACAAGAAATATCTTCCTGGTTATGTGCTCTTATTTTGGGAACGCGGTCCTGATTAGCATACTCTCCTACTGCACCGTAGTGCCTTTGGTGATGTGCGGATGATTTGCACAGCGTTACATTTTTCAAAGATCCATTGCACAGATTCAATAAAACAAGAGTCCGGTTTCTTCCCTTCAGTATCGCCGCTCTGCAGCCCTCCTCTCACTCTCACTTTCACTCTCCCTCCGTCCTTCACACGGCTCATCTGCGGCTCTGCAGCAGTAATTAACAGCAGCGTTACATCTGGGGAGATACTGTGAGCTGTGTCAGAAAATTAGGCTGTGGAATAATGAGGGTTGAGGGACATGTACCGCTGGTCTGTAGCGCTGCTTTAAAATCAAAGGACTTTCACAGCTAATTGGAGAGGGGTTAAACTGCTTGGCGGCCTCACCCCTGTCCCGAGCCCTCCACCCTTACCCGCCCCGAGGAGCTGAGTGCCTCCCTTTTTACTGTAATTTTCTGTTTCATTTCCATACCAAAGTGATTTTTTTTTTTTTTTTTACTCGCTTTTACAGGGGGAATATGTAGTGGTTACTCTTTACGGGTCCAATTTAAACTACATGCAATTACTTCTTGTTACGGTATTTTCTCCTCATTCTGAGACCTCACAGGCCACCCAGCTGGGTTGTTTTCTTTCCAATGGTCGCCAATTACCTCAATGTCTTTGCAACTGACCATAAGATACACACAGCATAAATCAATGCAATGGACCTTCATTTAAGCCGACCAGTACATCGGCTGGCTACAAGTGGAATTAGCACAGCATGAAGAGGAGACATCCCCCTTTTCTTCTGCCTCTCCCTGTTTACAATGATGCCATCAGCAGCATGACACTGTATAATGAGTACAGACTTGGTCTGCTGCTCTGAAGAAAATACTAAATACACACCCTCTCCTTTGTGTTTGGGCTTGTGCGGAGCAGCTGCACGGTTCCCCTGAAGATGGCTAATTACAAGTCAGCAGTTGTATTTATGAATGTTTATATTTAAGAAGAAAAATCAAACCAAATTGTGTTTCTTTGCTTTTGAAATCAAAGTAAACATGATTAACAATGCAGTGGTTTTGGCAAAAAGCAGTATTTGTTGTCAGGACTGTGCTTTACATACTGCAGAGAGAAAAATTGCACTTGTGCTAAATTACTTTAATGAACGAGTAAAATTTACTGTTTACAGCAAACTCCTTCAGCTACACTAGAACCATTAATATTTAATAAACTAACATAAAACTAAATATCAGCAGCCACAGTAAGAGACCACTAACTAACTAAGCTAATGTCATTATAAAACCATGATGATCATTAAATAACCCTTCATAAATAATATGTTAGCTGAAAGAAAATGTCACTATTAGCTTCTCTACAGGTTTATACGGATATTTTCCTGTTTATAAACAATAATGTGCTCAAAAATCACATTTTTAATAAACATATATGCTGGTATTACTGTAACCTGTCATAGAGTTGTGTTTTTAGTATATTTACAGTAATACACTTAAAATACACAAAAAGAAGTACATTTACAACAGGTTGAATTATTTTGATTGTTTTTGAGATGGAAAACTACAGAAGTGTGATGATACTTTAAGATCACATTAAAATAGCATACAAAGTGGAATATATTTGATTCAATACTAGATATTGGTTTGGAAAACAATAAACTAAATAATATGAAAATTTAGAGAAAGAGAAGCATCTTTTGGCGATTGCATTTTTTCATTGCATGAGAATTTGCTTTGCCAGTAAAGCCTTTTATGAAGGTGACATCGATGACTCACACATAATGAAAATACAACTCACTGCAGGAGTTTGTTTAGCACCTGCAAGGCCCAGCAAATCACAAATTTTAATAGATTGACTGGAGTTTTCAGTACCTGAAGAAAAATGTTTGCTCTCCTTGTTACAGTTTAGCAGCAGATCCAGTGAAACTCTTGCTTGTCATCTCATTAGGAAAATTTAAAACAACATCAGGAACTATTTATACCCAAAACTTACAGACGGTACATGAAATAGTTACCAGCTATCCGACTCTGCTGCACTCAGCAACTTGTTCAGAAAGTGAAGACCAAAACAAGACTGGTGTTAAGCCTCTGCAGCCGGTGTTGTTGTTCCACCTCCAGATGGATTTTCAGGTCAAAGACAGAAAAAAAAAAAACCTTTTCTTTTCTTTTTAAAATGTAATGTGGACTTCTAGAGCTTTGCTTTATAGAAACACACACACATCCACTCGTGGCTTCAAGGATTCATGATAAAGCCATTTTCAGTCTGTTTTTATTCTGTGGAAAGTGACAGATTGTGGATTTCATTGAGCTTGTTGAACCTGTACCAGCAGTCTTTACAGCTGATTCAAAGCCATTAGCTGAACAAGACTACCATGTTTGATTATTTCAAAATCAAATTTAAAAAGGACTTTTATGGGCCTTATTTCTACACTTTTTACTCTGTTTCTTAAATCTGTATAATACACAGAGAACAACAATGCAAGGAACTGCACTGCAGATGTACGGAAACATTGCAAAAACTCAGGAGAGAAGCTTTTTTGTTTCTGTTTTTGTGTTTTTCTTGCTGTCAAATGAACATGTGCATGAGGCATTATCTCAACCAGGGCAATACATGGTGACATAAACGTAAGGAGGTCGACCTGCAAGATGTGTAGCCAGATGTGTTTGTGATATGTTTTTTTAAAAGACACATCTGTCACACAGCTAGCATGCTACTAGCGTTTGCCAATTCTGCCGTTGCTTTTGATAACTAATTTGTTTATTGTTAACTTTCTGCCGCACACGGTGCATACGGTCTGTTTGAAGTTGAAATGTTAATGCTTTTGAGGCGATCCAGAAAAAAATTCCATACATACATACAGGAAGTTATGTGGAAACAAGAAGTTAATCGACATAAACAAAGAAACTCCTCCATATCTTTTTTTGTTTCTCCACTTTTTCTGATTATAATTGAAAACGGCATCATACTGACATTTACTCGCCATCACAGGCGAAATCTAAACCCCAGGTCACGGTCATCACATCACACTTGGCAAAGAAGGTGAAAAGAGGGCTGATAATGTGTTTTTTTTTTTCCATGAGGCTCATGAGAGGAAGTTAAATTTCCGTCATTTCATACCTCACGCTCGCATCTTACAGCTTGACAAAGTCAGCGATCCACTCATTGTCCGTGAAGCATCTAATTTTACATTCTAGTGACTGCACAAACTCTGGTTTTTCACTTTGAATTCAATCTCTCGGAGAGATTGGATCACAGACACTGACTGAGTCCTGGGACGCGGGGGCAACATACTGACTGTAAATTTCTTAAATTGCTGGCATCCTCCTCTTTAAATGATAGGCTGCTAAAATAACACTTTCACACACTGAGTCGGTCGAATTATATATTGAAAAGCACCTTGGAAACAGAACTCCTCATGTTTGACTTCACCTAATACACTGTTGTGCTATTTTCCTGCTGCTGTTGCTATTGTTGGGCTTTTATTATTATTATTTGTGCAGGCAAGAGCCTCTGCTGTCACTGTCAGTCATTAACAGAAAGCACAATGGCTCCTGACAGATGAAAGAGGCAAATTAATTCAGGACCGATATTAGAATTTGAAGTGTTACCATCTTGGCATGAGCGGGCCGCATCCTTGGAATCTGCTTATTGCATTGGAAATGCGGCCAGAGCTGGAAAATGAACAAATCAACACAAATGAACAGGAAACATGTTTTTTTTCCCTCCAATCTTTCTACAGTGCATAAATAGCGTCAACATGTTTATCAAAGCTTTGAGAAATAAAATGTGCGATGTCAAAATGGCAAATTCCTCCGATATTTCATATGCTGCCTGGCGGTAAATTATTTCCGCTGGTTTGAGGATATAGTATATATAAAAAAAACAGTTTTACATATTTAGACGAATAAACATCCTGGCACATGTTGGCTATTGTTATGCTTTACATCAAAATGTGATTTCAGAAAGAATCCTCGTATTTATGTTCTGCAAAAGCAAAAGAACAAGCTAGAATGTTCTTTTAATGTACTAATTTATCAAGTCGCTCCACTCAAAATGTCATGAGACTCCATTATAACTGCCTCCCAGTCCTTCCAGTTTCTCTATTCTGCTTCCTGATTATGTTCCCAGTCCAGGCGATGCGGTTGATATGGGAGGGAGGCCATAGCTTTGTTCAGTCCCAAAGGGAGAGTGTGAGGTCTGCACAGGCTGTGGCTGCTTCTCTCTTTTCACAAGTTTTCTTGATGCAGTCAATGAGGAAACCAGTGAAGGCAGTTTTTTTTTCTTTTTTTAAAGAAAGCCTGAGAGTTTTGGATGGACTCTAATAAATGAGATTTATCCAAGTCTGCATTCAAATGTGTCTTTCTCCTGTCTTTCTCCAGGACGGATCTGTATAATAACATGAATAACTAGTGCATTTCCACAAAGATATAAAAGTAAAACCACTAATGCTCAAAGCTGTAATTTCATCAAGATGTAAATCCTTGAGCTGATTCCTGCAAAATGAATCCAAAAATTTACACCGATGTAATTATAAGGGGCTTTACTTTAGAATTGCTTTGGTTAACACTAATAACACAAAAGTAGAATGGATCGCACTTGATTATACTGGAGTTCAAATAAACTTTTTTTGTCGTTCTTTTGCATTGAATGTCATTTTCACGAGCTCCATCCTTCCTTGTTAAACTGAGGACGTCTTGTTAACGAGAAAAGCATTAAAAAGTCTCAGTGGAACATCATTTAAGAAATCGTCCTTGGACTGTGGAGTTTTCCTGCTTTAGTTTAACAACAGATCACATAGTGCAGCATTTAGCAGGCAAATAACTCAGATGTTTCCCTTTAGGAGTTAGTGGAAACCAATTAAACAGCTAAAAGAAAGTGACTATTGGACTATCTTTTCTCAGGGTGACACAAATATGACTTCAATGAATGCTACAACTTAATTTAGCTTAATTCTTTAGATTAATTAATTCTACATAGATTAATCTCCTTCATAAATAACTGCCCTATTGTGTATATATTGTTAAGAATAATCTTTTAGTCTAATCCCTACAAAAACCAAAATGTAAACTACAAAACTGGGGTTCAGTGGAGGGTTACAGACTATGCTAAGCTAAGCTAATTGGTTCCTAGCTCTTGCTTCATATTAGAAAACATGAAAAGTGATATTCATCATTTTCCTCCTACTTGTGGGTAAAAAAATAGAGTGTTTCCAAATGTCAAATTATTCCTTTGAGCCATATTGTAGCCTACATTATTATCTCCAGCCACCTTTAAATGCATCCCCCTTTTCCACAAACTGACGGTGGGTGACAGGCAGCCTGAGTGGACAACAATCTGATGAAATTATCACAGAAGCCATCAGAATTTGTTTGTGACTGCAGATTGGAAAAACCTTAGTAAATTTAGCCTATGCAGGGCATTAGATTTTTTTTTTTTTTCATAAATCCATTAAATAGAGTGAAGAATGAAAAAAAAAAAAATAGCATAACAACATGGTAGCATCTGCAGTAACTCAAATCTGCATTCAGTCTCAATAATGAAATTTGAAAGAAAGCCCTTGAGAGATTAGGGATTCCCCTTTGCCAACAGATGTTTGTGAAATGAAAGAGTTTCAAAGAGAAGAGGCCAGGGGAGGGGCGGGGAGGCAGGGCAAGAAAACAAGCAGAGTGTAATCTTGAGATGGAGGGAAAATGTTTCGATTCTCTCTGCATTTGAGCGGCGGGGGTAAGGGGGCACAATGGATGAGGCTGATTTCTACATTGTAAATGTGCAATCCCCCAGCAGAGGAGCGCTGCATCAGGATCACGACTTAAACAATGTCGCCTCGCCTTTATCTCGCCGCCACACTCTCCAACAGACCTGCTGGAATTGACTCGCAGTTTGTTATTCCCAAAAGCCTGAATCACAAACAGCTCCCTCTCATTCAAGTGCAACTTCATTACTGCTTGAAATATGCTCAAATTCAAGTATACATTGCTGTTATATTCCTCGGCTTGTGTGACACTTGGATTGTTCTGTAGTTTCCACGGGGCTGCCATTCATTTGCAGAGGGATTTTCTTTTTTTTCTGGCTATAAAATTCCTGCAAACCTTTTGCCAACTTTGACCTTGAGGAGTAATAAAACATCAAACAACACAAGGATCCTAGAAAGAAAGAAAGAAAACTGCTTCAAGATGGTGAGATGCAATCTTCCATTTGTCCTCTGTACAAATTCAACTAAAAGAACACTTGTTAAAGACCTCAACTTTATTGGGCCGAAGCTGTCACATCTGATAAAGCTCACTGTAAGCGAATGGGTGACCCAGGGACAGCGGGGTGGGGGGGGCGGGGAGATTGGATGGTGCAAAACTCCGGTGGCACTAAAATGCACCTTTAACTCGGCCCCTTACCAGACTATCATTTCAAGCAGAGGGGGTTAAAAAAAGAGAAAAGAAGTCACAGCCTCAAAGGCAGCAGACCCTTACCTTTAACATTATTGCAGCTGTTAAAAATCAGCTCCAAATGACACACTTCGCTGCAATCTGGGCGCAACATTTGCCGGAACACCTTGGACTTTAATGATGGCTGTGAAACCGCAAATGAGCAAGTGAAGACTTCCAGTGCAGAATCGGGGATGAACACATTAGCCTGTGCTGACAGATGAGTCTTAATTGTTACCTCTGGCAAATGAGACTTCACATAAGAGAACAAAAGCTCTCTTCCCAGCGCCCCTGCTTGATGCAATGTGACGATGACCTTGCTGCAATGCACCCTCCGCAAGATCCTTAAGAGTTTATCTTGACAGACTCCCAAAGACTGTCTCTCAGGTGTCGCACTGATAGACCAATTCATTTAACTCTGTCAGGATTCAGGGCTTTAGAGGCTGCTGCTTGATGAATCCCTATTGTTCCTCTGCCTGTCTGGCTGTTTGCACTCCTCGAGGCGAGCTACATTACTGTTTCAATAGCCTTTAGACTATTACCACATGGAAAAAAAAAACTGCACTATTTTCAACGAACATTGTCCTTTCCGTCCTGTGTGTATGTGCCGTTCCATGGTAACAATGATGGCATGCACTGCTGGATAAATGAAATGTGGATTGTTTGAGTGCTTCAGTGCTTATTAAATTGGTTAGGAGGAGTTTCATCCAGTGTTGTGCAAGTTCGCACTGCACCAGAGTGAGCTCAAAGTCCAGTTCACGCAGATAAATGAACGAGTTCACATTCATAGTTCACAGCTTTTCAAATATGAACCTTGAATTTGTTGCCAACGTGGCTGGTGTTTGGACTGTTTTATTTTTTTACCCAGCAGGGAATTCACACAGCAATGTGCTTTCATGCTCATTAGTTAAAGACAGGCACAGTCAAACGATCAAAACATGAGCAAGTTCAATGAGCTTATCATTGGAAAATCTAACACAGAGTCTGAAGTTTGTTATGTATAAATAACAAATATATATACATTTATATGCTAATATGCTAATTCAAGCTAACTGATCGCTAGCTGCACATTTATCCTAAAAACAAAGAAGTGGTATGAATCCTCTAATCTATCTATTTGCAAGAAATAAACAAGCCCTTATTCAAAATTTGTAGAACTATTCCTTTAAGGAATTAGACCCTCCTTTATTGTCTTCTTTACTATCTCTACAAGCCTGCTGTTGTTGCTCTGTTAGGGAAATGTGTTAGAAAATACAGGAGCATGACAGAGGAGAAGAAAAACAGTATGCAGACGATTATTCTTGTGGCAGAAGACACAACCGATAAGAATGATTTAATATCCGTGTTGAAAGGTCAAACACGAATACAAGTTTATAGATTTGAATTCTGCTTGAAAAGTAATACGGCATCTTGTTTCACAGTCGCTGCTCTCGGCCTAATGTGTAAGGAAAGGTGTGAAAAAAGAGTAATAATGTGAGGCTCCTGTATTTTCTACTATATATTTCCTTTTTCACCCAAAGACATACCTTACTACTGTCCTTGAGCACCACTGCATTTTCAACTAAACAAAGGTGGTTCATCTTGCCCCTGGAGGGTGAAGTGAGCCAAATACCAGACAGATAAATAGACTGTTTCAGCTCACATGGAGTCAGCACGATTGGCATCATTGCATTTAACAAAACTATTATTATGAATATCATAAATAGCGCTCTAAAGAAAATGTTTGAGTGAGATTTTTCTCCACCCCCACATAAGCCGACACTGCATGTTAAAACCTCCATATGGTGGTTAGACGTGTTTGAAAACATTTACATCTAAAATCCACCATCAACACGATGATGGTAACTTCACACATCATTGCTTCATGAGAAAAAAAAGATCTGAGAGCTGAGAGATTTAAAAAAAAGATGGAAAACATGATATCCTGATATGTTCAGTCCTCTGGTTGAGCCACTCCCTCTCAGCTGTTTCTATTTTCTTTTAATTTTCACTTTTATCCTCTGCTTTGTCTCACTAGACACAATTCTTGGCATTGTGCAAATATACTTGTAGAAGAGTGAAAGGACAACTTTCCTCATTTTGTCACCACCACTCAATACAATACACTAACAAATAACCACAAGCGGTTGCATCCGACTGCGCACACTCATTTCGAGCAGCTGGACTACCTCATTGCCAGGCGGGAAGTGTGTGAGTGGTGTGAGTGGTCTTGCCTGGTTCAGGAGTGGGCATGCGGGTGTTAGATGAGCCATTGATCCTTCCCAGCAGGCTCTAACACCAGGCGATTCCTCCACTAGCGCACCCCCTTCCCCCCACGCCATTGACTTTCTGCCACGACGTTCCGCTGTCACGGCAGGACCTGACATTTAATGATCCTCTGATGGAGTAACGTCACATTTATCACTTGCCGGCAGATGTGACGAGGCAGAATCTGAGAGGCGAGCATGGGACGAAGGAAAAACACAAACAGCATAAACCGGGAAGGGGAGCTGCACTCCACAACGGAGTCATTCAGGATAATTCCCTAAAATAAATGTGCAGAAGTGATCTCTGCCGGCATCGTACATTGGACAGATTAAGCTAAGACAGTAAGAAATTGCATTTTAAAGGTCAAACCTGGACAGTGCAAACTTGGTTTGTACACTCCTTTTTTTAGCAAGCATGTCCACCAACGATGAATTATTTGCAAAGGTAGCGCTGCACATTTGCTACAAATCCCAGAAGCAGGACAGTGCTCAGCACAGAACAGACACTAAGCAATGCACATGTGGCATTTTTTAACATAAAGCAGAATTCAGCTACAACCGTCATGAAAACACACATAAAAAAACACAACTTCTGGTGGGGGGTGTGTCCTCTGGTGGTCCTCTTTTTCTTGTGTGTCACCACATCCATCATCCTGGAAAGGTAGCAAGATATCAGCTACTCGCCGCATGATTGAGAAGCACATTTTGTAATTATGCCACATAAGCCCTGTTGATGATGTTGTCTATATTGCAACATGTTTTCCACTGATTGCTTCCAGCCAGTTTGTGAGGCTCCATAACCTCTGGGAAGCTCCTGTGATCTTCTTCCAGTGGTGTTGTTGTTCAGGTGAGGGCACGTACTGCTGGACCATGACAGACCATATTACCTCCCACACATCCTTCACTACTCCTGCCGCTGTTCGGTAACCCACCCTTTAGCTAAAAGCTATCAATCTGAATGAATCTCCTGCTGACAGATACCTGAAATACATATAGAAAACGTTGCAGTGGGTCAATAATGCATTGGTTATAAACTCAGTAAAAATGTTTTAAACCTAACATATGTACACATTTTTACACTGTTAAATAATGAATGCATTCAAAATAGTTTGTATCACAGAATAACAAATACCTAGAAGAAAATAGACATGTACATTAATACAAGTTGAGCCACATATGCTGCCTTTAAAACAAATGAAGAGATGTTCCCTCGGAGCTGATGGCCTCAAAGTAATTTATGTCTCTCCTTGATATTGAGGGTCCAATTTTCCGGAGCAGCACTTCAAACTGTGTCCTGCTCATACAAAAGTACTCCTTGAACCGGGCATGGATAATTAACTGGTGAGGGGGCTGCCTTTTTGCCTGGGACATGCAGCCTTGCCCTCGGCCTTAAGGCATCATATCACGTATGCAGCCATAAAAAGGGAAGATATTTAGGACCCCTGCCACAGGATTCTTGTTTTATAAAAAGTCGGCTGCATTTTAAACCAACTGATGGGGCTAACATTAGCTAATTTAGCTCGCTACTAGCAGCTGATAAAATCTAAAAGTAACAGTTTCAATTTCAGGCGGCCAAAAAAATCAATGGTAGAAGAGAAAAAAAGGAAAGCTCACTTTTGTTAACTTATACAATTTTCTAAGAATTTCAAGTGGTGATCCACCGCCATTCTTGTAAACCACATTATGCAGCGCTAGATTGAAAAGCTTAACAGGCAAAGCACAGTAACTGAGGGGGCAAATGGCCAATTGAATTTAAAATTAGACCATTTTAAAATGCACAGGTTTCTTCTCTGATTCGTCTTTTCAGAGCCGAGCATGAAAGCGATAACAGGTCTGGCCTCTCACCTTCCTGCTTGTCTGAGGGAAAGGTGAAGGAGAAAATATTCAATAATAAATACGTTACACTCTTCTCAAGGAGGATATTTGTGACTCTGAGCAAGATGGGCTGAGAAAAATTCAGCATAAGACATCAGTATCCAGCTGAGACAACCTGATTCTTCCTCCCAGATCAACAGTCTAAAGTCTGACTCAAGTTCCCGGCTTCGCTACTCTGACCAACACAAATAAAAGTCTGGTATTCAGAAGTCGTTGGCATACCGTTTGGCGAGCACAAAAACATTCCAAGTGCCTGAAGCAAACAGTCTGACTTGCATCTGAAGACAAAAAACTGCACTGCAAGTTAAAATGGTGAGTAAGGTCGAATAATTATGTGGTGTAACGCTGCTTGGGAAAAAAAAGAAAAAAAAAAGGTGTTTAACGAATTTTGACCGGGGAAAAAAAAGGAAAAAGAAGGAGAAGAAAAAGGAAAAACAATGTCGAAGGACACTGAAAGAGATGTGTTAATTTACAAAAGGCTTGAGGAAGAGTTAATTAAGCCAGCTGCAGGAATTGGAGAAAGTGCTGAGTCCTGGAGACACAAAATATTTATTCATCAGCCCATTAAAGTTTAATTCCTCTTTTTTTTCCTATTTTTAAAATGGAGGGAGAACGAAAGAAAGCTTTGAACATTTGACCTTATATGTAAAAGTGTAGGGTGAGTCTGTGGAGCCTCAGGGATTGTTTTAATCATTAAGAATCAGCAGCGAGAGTAAAAAAAAAAAAAAAAAAAAAAGAACTTCAGTGCTCTATTGGAGCGGACTTACATATTATTCAAATCAGATTACTGCAGCATTTGATTAGTCCCTTCTTCTCTTCTTCTTCTTGCAAAACTTCGATCACAGCGGGATATTCTGGAGAGAAAACAGATCTGTGACAGGTGACCTCAATAATTGCCTGAGACAAATGTCCTCTGTCACAACACTGACGGATTTAAGTCTCGAGAAACACACCTGTCCGAAATCTGCTCCGAATATCCATCACGTCCTACACAACACTTCACTGTATGTAGGGCTCCTTCCTGACGGAGGGACGGGGCCTGGCTGAGGAGGAAACAGCCATGCGCTTGATTTGTCTGCAGCCTAATTATATGGCAACAAACGAGTTGCCAATCATGAGAATATATTGTCTGGTTTTATCTCAGGAACTCATCAAGTCAACCCAATTAAAAGCTGCAATGAGAAAGACATTGGCAGTGAACAGGGCTTTCATTCAGTTAATTCATGATTGCCAATTAAAATAGAATAGCGTGCAAAGTTGTAAAGCTGTCAGGAGGGCCAAGCTAAATTACCCTTTTCCACTTTGAATGATGGATGCGTTCATTGCTCTCCCTTATCTTATTTATTCTCTGGGCAGAAGATGGAGGGGAAGGAGGGAGGGGGGGGGACAGCAAAAGCAGGAACAGTTTAAAGAGTGTGTCGCGAATGAAGAAGGTTCCTTCTTTTTTTGGGGGGGAAAAAAAACTGAATTTGCAAGTGGGAGATTGTTTTGGTTTCCCTGTAAAATTTTTTTAAAAAAGGGCTTAATTAAATCACATACAGTATCCTAGATCCATGCAGACAGCCCAATTTTCTCTAACAATGACTTATAAAAATGAAATCCAAAGACTGAAGATTGCATTGCAAGTCAGTATTGATATTAATATTCCTCCGCTTTCGGGCTAGGTTTTTTAATATATGTATTTTAACAATAGTTCCATCCGAATCAGCACATATCGACAACATAAATCAAGTTATTTTTTCAGAAACTGTCTTAAAAAATTGGCTGTTTGCATCAACGGGGCGACGGCAAACAGCTAAAGTGGAGGCAACTTATCCTGGTTGTGTCTCCTGCACCATTAGCCACTGTTGCCATACTATTGATGGCCTAATTAAAATGTGTCAAGCTGAAATGTGTCACATTTTTTAAAGGCTGAAATTGATAGCTCACATTAATTTTCACTTTCTCAAAATGACCTTTAATTTCGCTCGCCAAATGCAGGCTTGTGTCTACACCGGCACACCCTCCTGTTCCCGCTCCTGAAACAATATGTCAAACGGCTTTGACAACGCGCGGGAGAAGCGGACCGTTCCTCAGAGCAGAGTGTCTCAAAGCTCAAATTGATGTCACTTTTAGATTTCAAATATCTATGAGAAAATGATATGCCAGCGCAGGGAGAGTAATGGTTTCTGGCATTTTTTTTTCCGTTAATAAGTCATCAGTGATAACCCTCCTTTCGCAGCCCACTCCTCCTTTTTTGTAATTTGCTCTCTTTTCGTTCTTTTCCAGGTAGCTCAGCTTTTATATCCCCCCCTTGGGAATCTATCTTTATGAAAGCAAAACAAGACTCGGGTCCAGAAGTGTCGCTGTGGTGAGGGGTTTTTTTTTCCTCGAAACAGTCAGGGAGAAAGTGATGGTTTCCATTTGGGCTCCAGTAGCTGAAGAGTTTGTTCTTGTCCCCGGGAGATGTGCTCCACAGGTCAGGCTCTTTGCAACAGATTAAAAGAGAGTGTCACTAATGTCACCCAGCCGGGGAATCAATGGAACGGCGTAGGAAATGAAAGCTGTGACGGACGTGGACGACCACATCAGCTCCTGTCACCGTGTGTCTGCTCCCAGTATTCTCTTCATCCTGGCAGCTGCCGGGGACCTGAGGGGGGTCCTGTCAGCCAAAGCCAGCGTGGCCCCGGCACACTCATGAACCACGGAAAAAAACCCACTGGGGTTTTTTTTTTTTTTTCTTGAAAAGGCTTTACAGGATTTTTAGACGTTTACACCATCAGCTCAATCAACTTGTGCCACTCTAGACTGAGCTTTGCTGCTGCACCAGTGGAGAACTTTTCTCATTTCCACCAAGAGTTTGTCCTCACATGAGAAATCAGAGTGTTAAAAGTAAAAAAAAAAAAACAAAGTGAACATGGACAAAAGCACTTATTTTGTGGAGAGAAAGATAAGACTCTTCTGTCTTTTCTTCTTTTCTGGTCATGTAGATAATCATTGGCTTCATTTTTACCGACTGCACCCATTTTTATGCAACGGATTTAATCACTGTTTGTCACCCTCCTCCTATTGTTTACATCCCGTTTCTTGATCTCTATACGTGCACAGAGTCCTATATATTTAGATATGCACATTTGTTGTCATTTTCAAACAAGAGAGATATAACTCTTGATATCTCACAGCCTTTGAGAGCTTTAAAGGGCTGCCAACTCTACATCCTCCCCCCTCACTGCTCCTATGTAACATCTCACTGTCACTTCTTCAAAAGTAGTTTGTTTACATTGCACACATAGGCTACTTCAATGACCGAAACAAAGTCGAATCTTCTGCTTCTGTTTGCATTTTCAAACATTTCATTTTTAACTTAACTCACCGATGTACTGAGCAAATGGAGCACCATCTTGGAAACTTCCCCAAATCCAATAAGGACCAAGATGGAGCTGCTAATGTTAATTTAATGTTGCCTCTTTTCCATTTTGAACACAGCATCGCTCAGCCTTTGACTTGGTGCTTAAAACAAGGCCGCCTCACCTTATATTAACATTCTGTTTTCAAGAAAGAAAAGACAAAAAAAAAACAAGATTAAATGTGTTTCGTTCTGCTCACCCAGCTCCACCCACTGACTCAGCAAGTGTTCCTGGCTCATTCAGTCCCATTCACATAAAGACGGAAAGGAAAATTTAATGAGCAGAATAGAAACTCGTGGAGTTAATGAGAAGTGTTTGAAATATGTCCTATGAGAGCAAGAAGACCTTAGTTTTCCACCGGCATGCACTTCCCAGTGAATTCAGTCAACCCGGCTCCTCATGCGTGCCTGTGTATTCCCATTCGACACTCATTGGTTGATCGAGTCTATTAGATTATCACCGTTCATTTTCTTTTTTTTTTTTTCCCCGAGACGGAGGACTCGCTCCTGTCACCAGCAGGACGGCCCGGGCGCTGCAGGAGCGCCGCATTCGGCTTGACAGGACTGTATTTGATTTTCAGGATCAGGACGCTTCGCCCGACACAAACATCACCTGGGCTGCCGGCTGTGCTGTTTGTGTTTCACCTGTGTCTTGCAAGAAGAACAGAAAAAAAAAAAAGAGCGAGGCGCTGCTTGTTTCCCTGTTACATGGTGGCCAGGAAGCACGGAGGCTTGTTGAAGCAAACAGAATGCAGATGCTTGTGGTGTGAGAAGAAAAAGGGATGTGGGAAGAAGAGGAGCAAGCAGATGAAGGGATGGGGGGATAACAAGCTCTTTGCCAACCAGGCAACCATGAGTGCTATTGCTCTGCTGGATTGAATGCAACAGGCCTGGGTTTTTCAGTCTGACTACTGGAGCATGTGAACACACATCTTCCCCACCATGGGAGAGGAGACTGGCATGGCAAAGCCAATGCCTTTGCCTCCTTTTCTCCTTTTTTTTCTGCCCCTTCCTGCTCCTCATCTATGTCTCTGTCTCATCCTGTCCTCATTTCTGTCTTGTTTGTGCTTGCTCTCTGTTTGGCTCGCTCTTTCTTTCTCATTGTATACAACACAAGGTGACATTATTTTCCCTCTTTCAGAGCGAGAAGAAAAGCATCTGGATGATGTGCAGTCAAGGCTTGCTGTCAAAAGATTTGAACATTTGCCACCTTTCAGGGGAATCCTAATTGAAAACTCTGGCTCTGGAGGTGCAACAAATAATCTAGAAATGTGTAAGCTATAAAAGAATGCAGATGGGATCTGATATGCAACCACAAAAAGTCCTAAAATAATTGCTTGTCTCAACATAATAGAATTTTTTATCTTGTATCTCACAAAAGAATAGCTTAAGAGGCAACTATTTGTTGTAATATTTCTCACAAAATCTATTTTCTGTGTATCAGTCACCACTTTAGACATAAAAGGTGGAATCTGAGCGTTTGTGTCACTTGTAGCCTAATTTCTTAGCAGACGGCGTCGCTTGAGCATCTTTGATTTATGACAGTTACAACTGATAGAAAGGATTTAATATATGATAACATATCAAGCTACTCCTGCAGCGACGTCTGCTCCCGTGCCCTTCGTTTGAAACGCCAAATAACTTAATAAGCTAACATTAGATCTGGCTGTCTGCTCTTCCATTGGTCAGAATGGCTGAATTAGCATAATTAGCAATATACAATTAGCAATAGCATTTTGTTTAAGAAGCTTTGGTCCCATTCATATTAACAAAGAAATTAATTGTAATCCCATTTTGAATTGACCCTGCCTCTTTGTTGACCGCTGTCACTAGCTCACTAGTCATTGGTCAATTATAATGTACCTGCTTTTCACCAAAACACCTGAATCAACTTTGTATGATGTTATTAAGCCTGATCAAATCATAAATAGTCCAGCATCAGAAATGCTAATGAGTTAGCTATGAAGAGCTCCTGTGAATGCTGACAGAAGCACCATATTCATACGTTAGCTAGCTAAATATATGTTTAAAACCTGTTGTTTACACGGCAGGTCAGGCACTTGAGAAGTTTGCATCATTTTCTACTAAAACACTGGATTTATCACGGGACTAAACTCTGCAAATCCATGTTTACCATCCCCCTCCATTTAAGATCATTTAGATTAGACTTTATTTGTCATTGCGCAAGCACAACGAAATTGGACGCAGTCCCAAGTGCAAAAGGAGTTAAAAACAGCAGCATTTCATGTGCAGGGGCTGAATGTTTTCATACTCAAATGTGATTTTAGTTAACAAATGATTTTAAACCGTCTGCACAATCTTTGTGACATTGAACCGATGTGTCTCACTGATATTAACAATGAAAGATTGCAATGAAGTTTAGAGTTGAATTAAACTTTCTAGGACAAAATGAGTGAATAAAGCTAAAAAAAGAAAACATAGAGCTTGCTTTAGATTATCTCAGCCAGTGTTGGAAATCGATTTCTTATTCTCAGATTGAAGGACAGGTTTTGACCACTTCACAAATGTAAGTTTAACACTAACTTTCATTTCAGCTCTGATTCGTGACTGCTTAGCTGCTGTTTGCTTTCTTTGCTCACTAGTCACTACCTCTATTGGTATTGGGGCTGTATTGGTATTGGTATGCCCTGTTGGTAGGCAGGTATAGTGCACATGAGGGTGTGTTAGAGCTTTTCTAGTGAAAACCCGTCCTGGCTGCTGATGGGAACAAGGCTGATGAAAGCAGAATTTACAGGCTGAACATCCAAAACAAAGAGCTTAAATAGGCTTTTTACCTTCTTATCTCACTTGGAGTCGCTTATAATTTAAAATACTGTACATCATAACAACCATGCAACAAATACGTTTTTTAAGGTTTTAACCCGAAGTTATGAAAAGCCGTAACCTGCCTCTCTTATATATTACGATGTATTATGGTGTTTGTGCTGACGAGGCGGATCTCCTCTGACAGACTTATTTCCCTTTTCGCAGAGATTTTGTAGGTGCAGATCTGAGTGTGAATTGAGAGCACAGCCCGAGCTGCCACGGCTCTCCCGCTCCGTGACACACAGACCACTGAATGCAAGTCGGTGTGTCATTAGGATTCGGATCAGGACGCCGTCTCAGTCGACACAAACCGAGGTGAATGAACATGTCTGTCTGCAGTGAGACGTTTCTCTTTCAGGACCTGCTTTGACGCATCTGGAGGGAAATTGCTGAGGATGACCTCTGTACTCCTCTCTTACCTAACTCAGTATTTACCTATGCTTTTTATCTTACAAGGGCTCTCTGTCTTGATATTCTTGAGGAAGAATGAATGTCTCTTCTCGTCTAGATGTGCTTTGCAGGAGCGATACAGCCTGATGCTATATGAAGGATGCTACGAGTTCATGATAAACTTTCAGTAACATTGATTATTCACACAGATGAAGAAGATTGTCCTTGAAGAATGACTGTCTCTGCAGTGTTGGCAGCCAGTGTCACCAACCACCAAGTCATAATTTTGCTCGCGTGCAAAATTGCATCTGCAAGCATGACAACATTTTCAACACACTGTATATCAATGAGGATTAAGACAATTTATATATGGAGGGTGCAAGCAGAGGTACTGTGCGTTGCAGAAATTCCCCCTGTGAGGAAATATGAGAAAGAAATAAAATACCTAAAAAGGAAATGGGGTTGATAAAAACCTGTTACATTAAATTATTCGAAATCCAACCCTCTGCAAGACAAGTTCTAAGCTGCAACTCAGCAAGATTGCCATTCCTCCTCCGTAATCTATTTAACCCTCGGGGGACCAGGGGAGGTATGGACTAAATTAGTGTAATCTCAATGAGAGTTTCTTGAATATGGCAGTTTCTGCCAGTGAGGGATTGTATCCGCCTTGAGCTTCAGTGGCCTGACAGACAATGAGGATATGACCATCTGAATCAATACAGCCAATCCCCCATGATTAGGTCATCCATTAGTTCACTTGATCTTTCGACCCTCTTACATTGCATCTGAGGAAAATGTAATCACTCAATACTTGCTGGATGATTAGTCCAAATCCCTGCTTCTCAAAGAGGAGGAGCAGGAATGTTTTGATGCAGCATATGCAAATAAGTCCCGCTTTTTGTATTTTGGTCATGGTGCTGGAGTCGGGGTGGCGGGGGGGGCGGACGTCAACTCCCTGGCCTTGTCCCTTGAACATCAAGGCCCCTCTGCTCCCTCTGATCCCCGGCTCTCTGCAGCCTTATGAGCACCATGTAGTGAGATGCATGGTCACATACTGTGTGCTATGCAAAAAAAAAAAAAAAAACCCACATAAGATGAGGCGATGAGCTGAGAGAAAACACTGCTCCCAACGTGCCCGAGCTCAACAGAAAGAAAAATCAATCAGCAAACAGAATTAGAATATCATAAAAAACAATTAAGGGGGCATTTAAACTCGTGTGCAAATGCCTCGGTGCAATTACAGAGCAGAGAGAAAGTCAGAGATGAATTAGAACAACCTCTAAATGGAATTCAGTTTGATGGTAAATCAGGATTTCACTGTCAAGATCATGGTGAGGAAAAGGTCACCGGCTCTGAATCATCGCTCTGCAAAAAAAGAAACTAAAAACATGTAAAAGCTGACAGCGTGCTGTATTTTGTTTCATAAACTTAGAAAAACTTGAACCAAAATTATTCATCTTGTGGTGGGAAGATTGTCATATTTCAATGTAGATTTTTTTCCTTAAAAAAAAAAGGGAAAAAAAATCTGTATAATGAGACAAAACCTGACCAGGAGTAAGATTAATACATTCTTTGACCTTTTTAAAAGTTTTTAAGGTTTTCTCGTATTCAAAAAAAAAACTTGCATGAATTCATGTAAAAGTTAACTTGTTTGAGTGTGAACCAGAGAGCAGCCAAACACTTCTCAGTCAGATAGATCATACCAGGCGATTCATTGTTATTCTCCAACTCTTGTTCGGCATGCTTGACTGTGTTTAGCGCTTTGTCTGCTCGCTGCAGCTCTGAAAAGATGTTATGACAGCTCTTTAGCTGTGAGCAAAGCAGCATGTTTTCTTTAAATGCCCACAGGGGAAATCAATACCTTGTTTAGAGCTGAAATTGGCCAGTCAATGTTACAATCATCTGTTTCCAATGACAGTGAAAGGCAGTTTCTGGAATTATAATGTCAACTGTCTTTCAGCAGGTCAGAGATTGACCAACAATTAACATGACTCATCAGCTTATTTCGCAGTTATGACTATTGATCCATATGTATTTTATATCTGCAGTTTCCAGATGGTACGTGGGAAAACTGTGTGATGTAATAAGACATGGAAAGTATGATTTAATTCAAAAACACAGGCATGTAGTTTGACCTGCTGAGTCATCTGTAACACCGAACACTACATGTTAACGTTGTTAGTTAAGGTAACAAATACAGTGTTGAATGAATGAGATGGCTCATAGCAGGCTGTTGGATGAATATGTAACACTGTTGGCTGAAAATGATGAAAATTACAAAAGAAATAGCTAAAAGAAAGAGAAATTAAATAGCCGGTTAACAAGTGTTCAATTAATAGTTGAATACAAGTTGAGAACTATTTGATAAACATGAGCATGAAATTGTTAGCTTGAATTTGCCTGTTTGTTAAGTGGTTGAAAAAGATTCAAGCAAGGTTTAAACGATTAAAAGAAAGAAAGACAAAACAGTTAGCTAACAAATATGAACGATGCAGAAACTGTAAGCTAAGCTAATTAATGAACAAACACTTAAAATAGCTTAATGTAGAGTAATGGATAAACAGAGAAGTGAGCTAAAATCAATCAATAAATGAATCAAACTGTTACTAAAAAGTAATATATCATGTGTGCCATTGATAAAAGTATCCTTGATATAAAGATATGATATAGCAGTATGCCTACAAGTAATATTTGAACAGAATATTTAGATAAATATTGAAATAAAGAACTATATTAATGAATTCGCCTTTCAAGTTTAGTTTGCTAAATTAACTGTATGAGCAGGCCCGAGTTAAAATAACTCAAATTACTAATCAGATGAAAAACTAAGCTACAAATAAAAAAGAAATGTCCAGTTTTAGCCATTTTAATTGCAAGTAGCAACAAATACAAACTTGACCAAACCACCTATACTGACCGTTCATCTGTACAAAAACACTGTGGTGCGATAACGATATCTATAAATATAAAACACTAAATTAGATCCTTTTTAAAGTCACATCAAATGAACACAGTTGAGATACGACTGATGGTTTGGATAGAAGGATATCTGACTGTGAAAAGGCGACTAATGTAAACACCAACTGCGGCCACAGTGATGGGGGATAATACACAAAAAAAACCTGATTGTCATTGAAGGTCATATTTCATATTTGACGCTCCATAAGCTGTAACTGTACGGCCTCACTGTTTTCCTTGTTAGTCTGTGAACAAAAAGACCCATCAGGCGACGTGTCACAGGAGAGCAGATAACAGTAGGCCAGGTGAGCGGAGGTCAGCACATCCTGATGAAGGGGTCGAGTGTAGGAGGAGGGGGGGAGGGAGGGGGGAGGAGGGGGGGCTGGTAAATGGGTGGGGGGGGGGAGATGTAACGGAGGCACGGCGGTTAAATGCCGGGGGCCGGCTGTGGGATCCGGAGGGAGCGGGGCGCGGGCCACATCACCTCGGGCATCTCCTGACCGCGCGTGATTGATGGGGAAGAGCTGACGAGCTGGGCTCCCAATGTCACTCTCCAATTAAATAACTCTCACCGCTGAACTGCAGCACCCCCACCCCCCCCACCCCACCCTACCTCCTGCGATACACCTCCCTCTCCTCCTCCTCCTCCTCCCTTTCACCTCTCCCTTTATTATCACACACCCACTCTCCCTCTGTGCTCTCACTCCCTTTAAGTTGGCTTCTTATTTAGTCAAGCTTATGCTGTCCTCCCTTTTATCTCCTTAGCATTATCCTCCTTTAACTTCCTCTTTTTTTTCTCCTCCAGCTGCTTTCCCTTTTGCCTCAAACAACATTATTCTCTCTCTCTCTCTCTTTCTCTTTCTCTCTTTCTCTTCTCCCACTACGGTGTAATGAAGATTATCTTTACCTGTCCACAGTCTCGTGTCTCTAATTTCAGATTTGCTAACTGCTCTTCCAGGTATGACAGACAGAGGCTGCTCTTTCTATTAGTTTGGGTCAGTGCTCTCTTTCTAAATAACAGAGCTGAGGAGACAATATGAGCTGCACAAGTGTAATGTGCTCCGTCTCCAGCATGCAAATAGCATGGAGACAAAAATACACAGGAGAGGATCCTAGGGAGCCTGTGTGCTTAAAGTGAAACTGAATGTATCCTTATGTGATGTAAAGCAGGAAATGCATATACCTGAATGTAAAACCACCTACTCAGAAAGTGTTCAGACTGTTTACACTAACACTGCATGAAATGTGCGATATTTTAGTGCAAATGCATGTGTTATTAAGCGGAGATGCTGGTCCGTGCTGTATGTTTACTGTCACTAATTAGGAACAACTAATACTGGTTACTTTCAAAGGTCTGTGAGCGTGGAGGTGCAGTAGTTCAGAGGAACCAGCCTCATGCTGGATCTTCTGTCACCAGAGGAGCTCAGTTTGCAGCTAATTGGATGAAAAATAAATAGAAATAGGAGCTCAGATATCCGTGCAGACTTGCACTTGAAAAAAAACTGAGGATTTCAGAGAGTCAGTTTCAGAAGTGTGAAGCATGGAGGAAAAAAAGAAAAGATAGAAGTTCAATAGAACCTTGAATGAGATTATACATAATGCAAATTGAATTTTTTTTTTTTTAAAAAAAGGAAACAAAACAGACGATGAAATGTGATTTTGTTTCACTTTAACATGAAACTCGCAGGATTTTAATTCATTCTCAGTGTGAAGGAGGAGTGTTAAACTTCTCTCATTGGCTGGAGGTGTCAAGAAATTTGTATTGGTTTCCTTTTCGCCAGCAAGGCAATCATTTAACAGTACACATGCCATCTGCTGCAAAAAAAAAAACTTGGCAGGTTGGAAAATTTGGTTCTTCTCTCTCTTTGCCAAAAACGCTGCGTGTGTTTTTCTGGCTCCCTCCTCGCCTACTTATTTCGGTCAGACTATTTCGATGGGCTCTCTCCACTCCAGTCAACGACGATTTGGCTCAGATGAGAGCGTTTCCTGTCTCGTCCGGTGATTTGACTCTCCGCTGCTGCTGCTGCTGCTGCGCGTCCCCTGTTGCCTTTGCAAAGGAGAGACAGATACATACCCAAAACCCTGCAGCTGGGGTTCCCTGCACGGAGGCGGCACTGCGCAGGATACGGAGAGAGAGAGAGAGGGAGAGAGAGAGGGAGAAAGAGGGGGAAGACAGAGAGAGTGAAAGAGAGAGAGGGAGAGAGGGAGAGAGGGGGGATCAGACTTGCCACATCCCTGCCAAGGGTGAGAGCGTTTACGCGCGATCCAGCAGCCGATCTCCCGCAGCCCCGCTCAGCTCAGCTCAGCTCAGCTCTGCCACCAGGACTAATTTCACCATGAAAACTTTTAGACTCTGCGTTTTGATATAAGCTGCTTTCCTCTGTTTGGTGCGTGGAGAAGAGAAGGGGAGGTAAAAAAAAAAAAAAACAACTTTCATCAGACACCATCTGTGCGGCCATGAAGTTATTCTGCCTTCTTTTGGTGAGTAATTCCTCTGGATATTTTTTTTCCAAAGCGCATTTGAGGACAGTTGCAATCATGTTTTTTCAGCCTGTTTTCATTCCCACTAATGCAATGTCAGATGATCTGTGGTCTGCTTAGGTATTCTGTGCGTTTTTGTCCCGTCGCTTATTTTGTAATTAGTATTCCGTGGACACCGGTTTCCTGCGGCGGTCGCTCGCAGATTTTTGCTGTCGGTGTTTCCGCGCTGTCCGACTCCCCCTTCCTGTGTTTATTTGGCACCATCATCTCTCCTCTTTCGCCTTATTTCTCCAAACGCCCGAAGTTGTTGAGATGTTAAATCGATCCGTGTTAATGATGCGAGCTGCTTTTCTTTCAAATATTATTATCATTATTGGACAAACGTCTCTGATCGATACAGAAACAGGTGTGCCCTGCGAACTTTTGGTGTATTTTGCAGGTGTTGACAGCTAATGCGCAATGATTGATACTTAACAGCAGGGTCAAAGCACTCAGGTCACATCGTAGCACAAGGATGAGCAGAGGGACACCAGCTCGTTTACACTGCAAAGAGTGAGTTCGTGTCAGAGATGATACACAATGCAAAATCTCATTTTCATTTGAGAGTTAAAAAAAAAACTGCAGTCAGGCGAACAAAATAAAACTTAGGTTTAATTAAAAATAATTTTATCATCCACCTAATCTGTCATATTTCAGCTTGAAAGGGCCTTCCTGCACATGATTTAAAGAAACTCATAAATTAAAAGCTGCAGCAGAAAAAAAGTGCCAGAGATCGACAGAATGTTCCACTTGCTTTGGGAACAAAAATAAAAGACTGTACATGTGTGGATCTGTGCACAATAAAATGACTTATAAAGACAGATATTGCAGTGCAAGTGTATTTTCAAGCAGAAACGTGTATGAGATCTCTGTGCAAAATGATAAACTGTGTTTGTGTTGCCTGTAAGCCCACAGGAGTGGGAAAAAAAAGCAGTGTGATATAGTATTTTGCACAACATCAGCAGCATTAAATTATATCATGTCGGTGCAAGGACAGGGGGAGATATTTTTATGGCTGTGAATGTTTGGGTCTTAAAGTCTCAGCTGAAAGACTTTTTTTTTAAAAGCCTGTTTCCAAAAATACTTGTGTAAAAACTGTGATTAAAGACATAGGTTTGCTTTTATCGTGGCAATGGGAATTAGAATGAACAACTGGCATGAGAAAGGAGTCAGTGTCATTGTCACAACTCAGCCTGTTTTTGTTTTTTTTTCATTTTTATCAATTATTCACTTGCTGTTTGGTGGACACACTTCATCCTGCAGCTCCAGAGAGCAAATCGCTGCCTCTGCCAACATACGACATGTGTATGAAACTCTCCCCTGACTCTTTACAGATGTTGCATTGTGTCTTTTCCACGCAGCGTGTGAAATGCACACAGTGTCAGTCAGCTTCACTGGCAAAGGATGTGAGATGGATTCAAATGAATGAAGTATCAGGATGTGTTGAGTGGAGGAAACCATCTTTAAAGTGGAGGACCTCGGTTCAAACTCCTGCATCAGTACGACTCCGGTCTTTGTGTGCTGTGGGTGTCCTTGAAGACCCATCAGCTACAAGGTTATTGTGGTTCTTCAGGTGACCCTTCGCTCTGATGATGAAAGAGACAAACAAAGAGGGGATGTTGAGGAATAATCAATAAGGGCCATGAAATCATTATTCACATCAAAACTGCTCATTTTCTACCTTTTTTACGGCAAAATCTTAATCCACATGCTGTTTTTTACAGCAAAATTCAAAATTAAGAAGATCTAGCCTCCAAGCGACGCCATAAAAAGCCTTTATGAAGCATCTCAAACCATAATTAACGGGAGTTCTCAGAAGTTTTTTGTTGTGTTTTCTGGCTCACGAGTGAAGAAACTCTGAACCTACACGACGTTTGAGGAGAATATGGATCAGAGGAAGCGAGCGATTGGTTACTGAGCGCTCTAGCTCTGGTAATCCTGTTGTGAGACTGGCAAATGGGATTAGAACACTGTGTATAAGAGAAACAGAGCCGGGGGATGACTGGAAGGCTTTACATTCACAGCTTTATCTCACATTTTCACTTAATTGAGCATCGTCACTTTGACACTGCCCAACAATAAATCTGCTTCCATTTACAAGGAAGTCAAATGTGGACTTTGACCAATTTTTTCAGAGGCTGTTATTCCTAAACTAAGCCAGCCAGGAGAGGATAGCTTGTGCTGATATTTGAATATTTTTCAATGATAAGAGAAAAAGGAAAATTTTTTCTCTGCAGGGTAGAAAAACCAACTGAAGCATTGAAAGCGTTTGGCACCAAAACAGTGCCAGTTGCTTTAAGGGTAAAACTGACTTTAAATGAGGAAGAATAAGCAGTTTGATATCTGGTAGTAAAATCACAGCGCCCCTGTTGTTTTCAGTTTGCCCTTCTGCTTTACATTTAATGTCAGTGATCATACTCGCAAACATCAGGCCTGTTTCTCACTCGTGTACAGTACTAAAAGACAACTTGCACAGAGGGAGCTAATCCATCACAGCAAACACGACGCCTTCGTTCGTTCGTTCGTTCGTTCGGTTCATCGCAGAAGTTTCTCTGTGTTTCGTTGTCACCTCACTTTGCCCGAGCTGAGCGTTCTAATATCAGCGCCGCGTTACGCTCCGCTTACTGTCAATCACCTGACACCAACAGGAAGAAGAAGAAAAGGAAGTCGTCATGAGAAAACACATTCCTGTCAGATTCATCTCTTTGTGCATTTGTGCATCTTTAGTTGAGTCGTTTCAAGCTAGATGTGGCGTTATATGCTTTAATTTTACATATGTTTTGAAAAAAACAGATTTCTCTGCAACATGATTTGCTTAATAGTTTAACAGACAAACAACTGGACAGGAAATCAGCAAAAGCTCATTTGATGACAAGCCAATATCTGCTTTACTGAACATGCAGCTGCAACCACAACCACATTAGCATTATCTCCAGTTTGTATCTGACTGCCATCCTGCTCTTGAGGGTTTTAGCAAAATGAGAAGAATTACCTTGTCCGCTCGGCTCAAACTGACCCTGCGCCGATTTCTCTCTCCCACTGTACCACCGCTGCAACCTGCCTTCACAACTCGTGCTGCCCTGCAGCCAGATCTGCTCCACTTTCCACCTCTACCATTAAATTGTCATGCAGAGGCAGTGACTTTGTGTGTGTGTGTGTTCGCCTGTGCACGTGAATGTGTTGCAGCGATAGCGTGTCGGCTTATTGTATTCAGGTCCATGTTGAAAGCATGATCAAATCAGGATGGATGTTTCCAAAAGCTTCTGGCTTCCTGGATAAAGTTTTGCCTCGTAGGGGTCCGTTTGCTTTCGAAACCATGACCAGAGCGAGAAAAATGAACTTAAAAGTGAGAGATTTTTATATAAATTCCCTCATATTCAGAGTTTTTTCCTCACAAACATAAAGGTGTCTGCAGAGGTGACAATGACGCTGTGATGATTTATTTCCCTGTTAATTATCAGCAACCGGCTAATGACTTTTGCAGTGGCGAACTACAACAGATCCCTTCCACAGGATGTGTGATGTGCTGTTTTTATTTTGCTTGGGGGGGAACAAGAGAGGAAGTCAAATGAGAACTGGAGAATCTGTGTGGGAAGAAAGAGGTCACTTTATGCCAAAGCAATTACCTTCCTCATCCAGGGCCCTGCCAATACTCGGCGTCGAGCAGAGAGAAAGAGAGGTCAGCGAGGAAATAAATATATGTGCGGTCAAGCACTCAGTTTTCTAAATGTCTGCTTTCAGAAGACCTGAAGTTTAAATGGCATTTCTGATTCAGTATCATCCTAAAATGTTGTGTAAATA
Organism: Acanthurus leucopareius; assembly: GCA_029814765.1. NCBI lineage: Eukaryota > Metazoa > Chordata > Actinopteri > Acanthuriformes > Acanthuridae > Acanthurus > Acanthurus leucopareius. Next base: position 3,377,243 of record JAQMCX010000032.1, read on the forward strand.
TGCCAGCAAGTGCTACGTCTTCATTGGCCCCCTCTTGTTGAGTGTTGCTCCTTCAAAATATTTATCGAGGGGAGTCATCGTTGCGCGTCAAATTAGACAGATAATGTCAGCGATATTATGAAGTTTATGTAATTGCTCAACTGCTCGGGACTGCCAGGATGTGTTGTGACACAAAGAACATTATCTGTCAGGAGCTGATGCTTTTTCACCGCTTTGACATGTCTTCATGTTCTGGCATCTTGGGGGATCTGTCACGGCATGATGACGGCAGGGAGACAGATCCCCTTGCATGTGCTCAGGCCTGCAAACAGACTGCTGGGAGTAGAGGTCAGGAGCACTCGGGCCATCATGCTGCTGACAGCTCAGATTTATTTTTAATCTGGGGAACGAGAGCTGGCCACACAGATCATGTGGCTTGTTAGCGTTGAGTGGCGAGGCCCTGCCGCCATTATGCCATGATCTTATACAAAGAAAATGTGACAAAATAATGACCTTGGTGAGGTAAAGCCCTGATAATGGGAGTCAGACTGAATGGTGCTTCGATTGTTATTCCACGCAGCCGATGTTGTTTCACTCCCTGTGAAATCTCTTTGCTTATGTGCAGCGAGAAACTCCAGGTCATTTTCCTCCTGCATCTTAGTCCTGATTAACACTTTGACCTCCCCGATTTTCCTCTTGGCATGTGTGTAGGTGAGCGCGTGTGTGCGCGTGCGTGTGTGTGAAGGACGTCGTGTTGATTGTCTGTACCATATTTACTGTCATTTCATTTTTGACCAATTTCTTCATGATTGGTGAAAAATGTCATTATCGTTGCATCAGCAAGCACATTACTTGCTGTCTAAAGTGACTGCGGTCACAGAGGCAATTTTGCTGACGGTTCTTTCTCTCTTCTCTCCTCTGTCTTTGTCTCTCCTCTTTTTTTTTCCTCTCCCCATCTCTCTTTCTCTTTTCTGATAGGTGCCAATTACACAGCCTGAGTGTTGAAGCCTGCCCGGCCGCCGCTGACCCTGTTAGCCAGCTTTAATGTCAACTCCCTGGCTCCAAAGTGGAGGGAATTACCCCACTTTTAGTGTCCAATCAGGAAAAAAAGAAGAGCAACACAGCAAAATGAAGAGCTTGACTCTTTTTCAACCCATGCGCAGGGTCTGACTGCTCTTGCTTTCTGGTGAGGCACAGGGTCAGGACTGTGTGGATAAAACCCTGAGGGTTTTGACATTTCAGCCTTACTGTCTTTTTTTAGTTGTTGCTCCTCTTCTGGCCTCTGTGCTTTTTGGAGGAGGCCCAGATGATGGGGTGGTGCTGCTCAGGCATATGCAGAGCCCTGGCTCTCCTGGCACTCCTGCTTCCCTTGCGGCAGAGAGGCTGCTGGGGGCTGAATCCCAGCTCTGGGGATCTGGAGAAGTCCCCACACTCTGATCCAGACCCCTGGGAGGTCCTGCAAAGGCACAAACGCAGCTGGGTATGGAACCAGTTCTTTGTGTTGGAGGAGTACACGGGAAATGAACCTCTTTATGTCGGCAAGGTAAGCGATCTGTGATTATTAATGGATCTGTATTAGCACGGCTTAGCAATGTGTGAACAAGAAAAAAACTGTTTTAAATGTAACTGAAACTATCTCTGGTTGAAACAAACCTTATGATACTGATTCACACAACCTCACATACCCTAGTTTTGCAGCACTGGCTCCAGGTTTAATGCACCTGTATAATAATACACATATCAATAACCTCTTACCATAATGACCTGCAGAATCTGGGACACAGCAGTGTTGTACAGAGTTGCACAGATTCCCAATGTCCTATATAAAATGTTAAACAAATGAAAGGAAAAAAAAACACAGACAGTGGCGAAAAGTATTCTGCATTTTATTCCAGCCAGGCTAAAGAGTTTGATTGTACAGCTGTAGTCTAGAGGAAGGCGTGCGGCCTGACGAGGTAATTTGCACTGTAATCATTTCTCAGAAAAGGTACATATTACTCAAATGTGTTTTTGTAGAAGAGGTGTTCTGCTCAGGTACGAGCACATTCTGTAGATCAAAGTAATGCATGTTTTGGCAAATAAACAAGCATTAAAAGCGCTCCCAATGACATGAATCACATAGTTAATGTAAAGGTACACTGACAAAGTGTCTAATCGTGCATTTATGAGATACAGTAACACAGCTTTTTGTTATGATAGATCACATTTTCCTCAGGTAAAACTGAAGAAGCACTTAGAAACTTTACTTAAATGCATATTTAAACAATACAAAGACAAAATGCATCGTATGTAGCCAAAGTTAGTGGAACTGTAACACTTTATTCTAACCCCTCTGTTTAGCATTTATAAGCAGTAGAATAAACACATTGTGAACAACTATGGGAACAATTTAAGTGCTTATCAGTGTGTTTTAACAGCTCTAACATTCCCATTGTATAATTATACATCCACAATATACATTATTATTATTATTACCTGTTTATACACCAGTTTTAGATGCTTCACAGACTGACTTTAATTTTTAAAAAAATAAGTTATAATTGCAGCAAAATGTATAAGTTTCAGCTCTGTGGTCATGCAAAATGTAGAGTGAAAATGTGCATTTTTGATAGTTTAAAACTGCATCATAGTGTGTTATAAACCATGTAAGTGTTTTAGCCCAACTTATAAATGTTAAATTAGGGGCGAATAAGTTTTATACAAGGTTTCATTATGCAAAAAAAGCCCATTTTCTGATGATTAATTAGCTGGGCATGATAAGATGAGTTTATCTGACCCTGAGCAAATTCTGAAGTTTTACATAAAAAAATTAAAAGCATAAAATCCCTAATGTAATTTGCCCTCTTCATAAACTTAAGTCTAGTTAAATATGAAATGTATCATATAATAGAACTTAATCTGTGAAGTAAAAGTCTATGAAGAGTTAAACTTTCCAAACTTTTTAAGTAAAAGTAGCAATACAAAAATAACCCAAAATAAGTAAATATCCTTCAATAAAAAACTAAATAAAGTAAAAGCACAACAAAATTTACTTGAAGTCCTAAATGCAGGAACATTTCCCCTGTGCTATGTTTCAGTTTTTGGATTATTTTTAAAATATTTGTATTGATAGTAAACCAGCAGCCCCCTGACCATTACCATAATCCAAAAAAAACAAAACAAAAAAAACATCCTGAACAAACAAACAAAACATGTTTTTCACAAAAAAAAGCAGCGAAATGAAGAAATGCTACAAGTAAAATAAACAAGAGTTCTGATGTTGGTAGATGAAAATATGATGATGCAGGGTCCTGTTGTTATTGTAAAAGAGTTGAATGAGAAAACTTTTCCTGGCCTATAAGTTCAGTTCTTGAGGAAAATGTAGCTGATAACATCCCAAGGTGAAAGGTACAAGGTTATGTTAATTATCATCCCACAACACTGGACAGTCATCTGCTGCTTGGCAGCTGTCTGGCAAACTGTCACAACCCCCCTCCCCTCCTCTAATGATGATGCTGAAAAAGTCACCTTATATACATGTAATCTGAACTATGTCACTTTGATACTGCGCGTGTACTCTAGAAGCTTTAATGATGATGATGAAAACTTAAATTTAATGTATCCATGGTTTGCAAAAGTACAAGGCCATCATTTAATTCTGGTGATGGGCCAGTGCAGCACAGGATGAGCAGGCTGTGGCCTGGATGGCTATTGTTTTTTAATATCCTCTGGGCTCTGTGCAGGCACCTCACCTCACTGATATCACTGATGCTTGGTAAATGAGTAGCATTGATGTTCTGGACAGTTTTAATCAGCCGGTGCAGAGCCTTCCTGTCCTGAGCTGAGCACAACTCATGCCAGTTTGTAATGTTTCCAGTCAGGATGCTTTTTATCATTCTTCCATAGAAGTTGACTAAAACTTGGCACAGGAGTTTTGTCTTTGTAAGTTTACTTCAGAAATGCAGCCTGTTTTAAACTTTCCTTGCCAGGTTGTAGATGTCTGATGGCCATGACAGGCTCTTACTGATGTGGATTCTCATTACCTTAAAATTGTTCATCTGCTCTGCCCTTGTGTGTGTGTCTGCTTCCTTTTTTTTTTCTGAAATCAACAATCAGCTCCTTGGTTTTGCTGATGTTGAGCACTAGGTTGTTCTCTGTGCTTCACTCTGCAAGACTGTTGATTTTTCCTCTATTTTTTATATGAACTCTGGCTGATGATGGTGATGTGGTCTGCAAACATCACAGCTGAGCTCTCCCCAGACCGAGTGATGGCAGCTATGGTTGTACAGAGTGAACTGCAGGGGGCTGAGTACAGAGCCCTGGGGAACTCTGTTGTTTAGCTTTACAGTGGAGAGAATGTTTCTGAAACTTTCTAGTTCCTTTTGGTGAAAAAATACAATATCCAGTTGCAGGAAGTGGTACTCAAACTCAAATTGTTTGAGTACCACAGCTTCCCACCGAATGTACTTATATTAGTCAAATAATTTTAGATCTCATGTAAAAAAGTACACAATTTTACTCTGGAAATGACTAAAGCAGATTTAGTATACTTTACTCCAGTAAACATTTAATTGTCCAGTAAAATAAAGGCACGTAAATACAAAAACTTAATCATATTCCAAAACTGGTAGAAACTGGAAACATATGGCATCAAAAATAGGTTGTGTGAAGTATAAGTACCTCAAAATGTACTTCGTTACAGAACCTGAATTAAAGTATTCAGTAACAGTCCACAACTGGAAGTAACTAGTTACCATAGCTGTCAAAATAAATGCACCACAAAATGTACTACTGCTTAGTTTCTGGATGAAATCATCATCTGTGAAGCAACAAAATCTAGTTCTTTTAATGGTGTTGTAACATTGTTGTTTTAAATCACAGGGTCTGGTGTACACAAACATTGCTCCCCAGATTTCAGCACCGCTGTGTAAATGGACAGCTCCTGCATATAGAAAATGGCTTTGGTGTGTGCAGTGCAGGCCAGATGGGTCTTGGATTGGTCTCTAGATCCCTGTTATCTTGGAGAATTTTCTGGTCTTATTATTAAATTAGTTTTCATCTTTCCGCTCATCTGCAGGATAATCATTCTCATCTACATGTATTTGCCGGGTCTGCTCTCACAAGCCCATTTCCTTGCTGTCTCTGAACTGGATTAGCGTCTCCAGCTGGAATTAGGATACATTTGACTGTCCTATTGTTCTCCTCTGTTTTTGCCAGAGGGATGTTGGAGGAAAACATCTAAATCAGAATAAGCCTGTTTGTGACACTGCTGGGGTTCAGCTAAAGGCCATTTCTCGTCCGAGCGTCCACAGTATCTTAAAACGCTGTCTCGTCTGATCTGTGTGTCTCCAGATATCTACTATATCTGACTAGTGGGGAGAGTATTTTTTGCTCGGGAACATCTGTTGTCTGATTCAAGTGTGTCCTTGTCCTGCTTTGCCCATTTGAAAGTTACAGAAGAGAGGTCAGTACAGTAGTCGGGAATTTTCGAGTGCTTTTCTTTTTACACATTCTCGTGGCTGATTGCTTTTCTTGTTAGTAAATCCCGGGGGACGTGAACAGGCTGATTACTTATTCATAGATGTGTAGAGATCCGCTTATCCACATGGAATATACACAAACTCATTTGCAACCCCTCCTCTAACAGGTAGTCTCTTTTTATTTTTTTTTCTCATGCATGTATCGATTGATCTTTTGCTTCTTTTGGTATTTGAGTATTTATAGTGAAAGCAGCCTATGGTGAAGACAGTGTAGCAGCAGATATGAAAAAAAACAAAGCAGACTTTTTCCATCTTTACATCTGACCTCTTGCCCAAGCCCAATCTAACCGTTTCAGACTTATGGAAAAATCAAATTCATTTACTCCCTCTGGGCAGAACTGGCTGCCTGGGAGCCTGAGGAGCTGTCACATTATTTGGTCCCTGAGATCATGGTTGTCACATGTTGTGTAATTGTTTGGCACTACAAGGACACGCTGTAAAAAAGTCCGGGCAGGACACCCTGACCTCATGACTCAGCGTGAGCGACATGGAAGGTCCTGCCATGTCAAAAAAATGACCTTACTAGAAATAAATTTCTCTGTGTAGTTGCTACAAAAGTAAAAAAAAAAAAACAACACATGCAGCAAAGCAGAGACAGTTTTTCATATTTAGCTTTGAAATTTCCAGCAGGTCATATGCAAAAAAACAACAGAGCGACACGGCTGGTAATTGCTTTTGTCAGATACATCTGATGTATCTGATATGACAAACAATAGGAATCTGTGTCCAAACAATGGCAACGTCGCTGCACAATTTGGTCATTTGTTTGCCTGGAAGCAAAGGGAAATATGATATAGTTGGTAAGAAATGGGAAGTCATCACTTTGGCCTGGCTGCTCCCTTTGCATCTGCAGTCTGCTTGGCTTTAATGCATTCTGTCAGATTCTGAATTTCACAACCAAATGTCTCATTATGCCTTGGCACTCTGCCTCGGGTAAGTGTACTGGCCTGGAATCAGCTGCAGTCACATCAAGCAAGCAGAAACATACATTAAGGACCTTAAACTGCGGAGCCGCCGTCGCAAATTGGTGACGCACATATTTAAACAAGCGAGAATGCCGGAGCAACTCATCCACTTAACAAACACTTACTGGTAAACATGATGCGATTAACATTTTTCTGCAGCGTATTCGTGTGACTAAATATTTGCAAGGGTTGAAACGTACCAATTTGTAGCTTCTGCTGAAAAAAGCAATGTGAGCAGTTTTAGCAGTTGCAATTATGTTTCAAATACCAGAGACAATTGTTAGAGCTGTCTTGTTAGTGCACCAACTTTCCTCGCTTTACACTTTGGAGTATTTTCTCCTCCATTTCAATAACTTTTGGAATGCTGCAGCTCAATTTAAGTTCATATCTGTTTTCATGGGTCTGTTTATGTCTAAGTGACTTAACATCTGCTGAGTGCTGCCTTAAATCACAGGACATGCATGCCCATAGACTGAGTCTCACCTTTTTTTTTACAGAGATTTCCTCAAAATTGGCCATCCGACTTACCATCAGTCTAATGGATGGACTTAATTCACCTTAGAATTCAGGCTGCATTCAGACCGCATTAGCCAGGGCTCTCCTGCTGCACTTGCAAAAAGATTTCTTCCAATACAAATAAAAAGGGTGATAATGAGGGGCATGAAAATGGACAACATCTCCTACAAGAAAAAAAGAAAAAAAACCCTAATGTGTAAGAATCTCTCACTGCTAAATCCTCGATTCACACTGAGAAAAGGAAATGACCTGTCAAAAAATTTTTCATCATTGAATTTCTCTGCAACAAGTGTTAGCGGTTGATGATATTTATTGCAACAGTCATTGGACATTTTCATGAGCATACATCGTGAGTAATTTCAGACCCAGTAGCATGAACCTGGTGTTGTGTGTGACAGTGATTCAGTTTAATAATCAAACAATATGCATCATGATGCATCAGGGATGGTCCCGCAGATAATTGCGGCGGAGCCAACATAACATGTTACTATGCAAACTACTTCATTAGCATTCTATTAGACGCTCACTGTCAAATGGGTTAGAATCATACAGCACAGGGCGATGCTGCAAAGGTCAGTCTCAATAGCATCCACTCACACTCGCTGGTGCCGCAAACACGTCGGCGCAGCTGGGGAGTGGTGAGAGCAGCATGTTGAGCCGCAGAGGAGGGTGATTCAAGCTGACAATGGAGGGAGGTGGGGCAGCATCATACACATGGTACCCAGGGACAAGAGCTCACAGAGGGGGGAGCTCATGAGGCATCCTGGGGGCCTCTGGGATGGTGGGGAAGCCTTTATCTGAGCCCGGGAATCAAAGAGGATGAAAACAGCAGTGTAAACCAGACTAGAGGGTAGTTGTTAGTGAGGTGGGGGGAAAAAAAAAGGACAGAGGAGGAACATTGTTGACACTGACAGTCTCACTCTCTCTCTCACACACACACACACACTCACACAAACAGCAAAGGGCCGAGGCCGGAGTCAACATCAGCAGGACAATTTTAAGATGATGTCTAGTAAAGTCCAGAAGGAGGTCAGGACAAAGTCATCACAGTGTAAAGTGAGACTGATTTAAGACCAAAGTGTGCAATAAACTGCAATTCTCATCCAGAAAAAAAAACAGTTATGAGATTTTTTAATGGCTCAACAGAGAATGAAATCTCCCCTTCAACATCCAATTATTAATTGCTAAGGAATTTATTGGTAAGAAGCCGACACAAACATTGAACTTAGATAAATATATATACCATCCACCCTGACAGATCGAAGAGTCGGAGTTATAGAGCAGCCTCCTCTGCAGGACCTGTGGAGGTTCACTTTACCTGGCAGCTTCAGGGGGCTTTTAGCTGCTTTGACTCACACACTCTAAAGCCAAATTTTGCACAGTGGGCAGTAACTTCACCTCCATTAAATTCATTTAAAATCTGATAAACCTTTAAAAACTACATAGTTATTCTAAAGAAGCATTACAACATTTAAATGTTCTTCTGTCTGCATCATATTTATAAAAAAAAAGGACCAGTCCAAGTGAAAATAGAAACGTGATGTTGGTCTTGTACAACATTTTACTTCCTATATGTTGGCACTTAAGTTTTTTGTCTTTTTGGGAAACTTCAGTTATTATTTAAAGTTTTGATTCACTCACTCTTGCTTCTTCCCATCCCTCGGCTACAGTCTATAAATTTATGGTGGTCTGTTTTAGGCTGTGCAAGATAAATACTTTTGGAGCTCACAATATTGTAACTTAATTAAATATTCAGGATCATCGTAGGCAGAGGGAAGTTATGAGATAGTCTGAAGTTGCGTGTATTTTATGTTTTCTGTCTCTATCCTCTTTTAGGCTATTTTTTTTTCCTTTTGCTCTGAATATGAAGTTTGCTGAAGCTTCCTGAAGTGCTGATGTATTGAATTTTTGACACCCCCAACAGGTCTAATCGTGAATAATTCAAGAGTGGTCCTCAGCCTGTGCTAAGAGTGTAGACATACTATGAATACATACAAAAGTTAAGTTTTTAGATCTCTTTTTTTTACCTCTACAAAGTGGGTAACAGGTGGCCTGGAGACTATTGTGTTTGGTATAACAGGGGTATCAAGCATTCTTCGATGAATAATGTAAGCATGGCAGGGCTCAACTGCATATAAGGCAGTTCATGTATTACAAAGAAGTTGGATAAATTTCTACTTGTTTCTCACAGAAGGTTTTGTGGTTTTAAAGAAGAGACCATTTGCCTTCAGTGAAATATAAAAATGTATTTATGGAAAGCAGAAAAAAAAAAAAAGTTGTATGAGACGCACAAGAGACAAAATGTTGGTCAGGCATCTGTGTGCGAAGTCTACTTGACTGTTCTCCTCAAAATGTAATGAGGCACTATGGAACGATGCTCGTTTTTCATGCGCTGACTAATTACATTTCACATGAATATCTGTATGAAATTAAAGCAGTTTGATCTCTGTTTTCCGGAATTGGTTTCCAGGCAGCTTGATTCACCACCAGACAAGATACTTTAGGCATTACAAATGTTTCCTTAAATTACAGAGAGACGTAGGTTTTCCTCATTTATTTTTCCTTTAACTACGAATCTCTTCAGAGATTTGCTCGTTGTCTCAAGCGCGCTTTAAGATTGATTCGTTATGTATTACCCTCTGTTGCTTATGGGACCCCAGGTTTAAAATCTCTACCTTCGCTGATTTAACAAACACAGAGGCTCCAAAGTAATCAAATTATTCCCCACTTTCATCAGTAGTCTAATTTCAGAAACACCCATCTAAGTGAGAAATTTGGTTTCCTTTTTCATGTTAAAGGAGGGAGGATAATTTGATTAACAGAACTAGATTTGGGAAGGCCAAACCCAATTATGAGGTACAGTATAACCCTATCAGGGTATCTTGGAGTCGTTGCTCACGTTTGAAAGTACTGCTGAAGGAACACACTACACTAATGATTTCCAACCAGAGGTGCTTTAACCCCAGAAGGTACCTCTGCTGGAGCCAGGGGACACATGGAAGGACTGTGCATAAAAGCTCAGCCAACTGGAAACAATGATTTAATGAATTATACATATGTATTATAATGAAAAAAATAAGCAAGTTGACTTTGAAATTGTTATGAAGCTCATCTTTATTGTATGTTTTGTCAAAAAAACCCCAGTAAACTCCACCCACACACCTACTTTTGGCAGTTTTAACACCTTAAGACTGTATAATATAGTTAGGAGTCTATGAAAAATACTGAACAGGGTCGGAAATTGTTAAATTTAGGGGAGAAATGGTCAAACTCTTCATCATTGCCACTTCAAGCGGTCAATACTGAAACATTGCCAACAGTCTGTAGCCATGCATGCAGCTCTGTAAGGCTGCACTTAAACACATCACAGCTTTAAGGTAAATACATCAGCATGCAAAGGACAACATGCTGATTTTTACTGGTATTTTACTGTTTTGTTTTTTTTTACATTGGCTATAGTTTAAGCTTAGTTTAGCGAGTTAAGGATAGAAGGAATCTTTATTTGTTGACCTCATCACTTTACTAAGAGTCTACAGCCATGTTAGCGGCTGTGTTAAGATGCATTTGGTGTTGCACTGAGCTAAATGCTAATATTAACATGCTTATCTACAATGCATTCACAGATACAACAGTGACATTTCTTTGCTAAGCAGGCATAAAGCACAAGCACAAAACGGGTCGGTAACTATTGCAATATCCCATCTTCTTTATTAGTTTCTACAGCAAACCGGTGTGTGTGATTTATATTAATGATAATAACTCACATGCATCATCGTTGCTGAGACCTACAATAGATCATTAATGGCTGATTCTGACATCAGATTGTTCTTTGTAGATGGAAATGCTGAAAGGAATTTCTCATCTTTACCTGAATGCTCTCTGCTCTTATGCATGTGTGTATGTGTGTGTGAGTTTCTTTGTTTCTTGAAATTGCTCTGTTTAAGTAACCTGAAGCCCTCTATCTCCATTCCTTTCTCCTTCCTTAATATTCACACACACACACACATACACGTTTTTGTCCTACCCAACCCCCACACGCTCCTCTAGACATTTACTATCCAATGGATGAAGGGACCCTAATATGCTAAAACCGGGGATGCATTGGCCACCTCTCGCTGTAATTAAATTCAGTCATAATGAATCATAGGCCCTAATCCTAAAACAGGCTATATTTCCACAGGGAGAAGAAATGACCTACATGTACTGGAAAAAGCTCTTAGTATAGCCTTTCTACTACAGCTTTCTTATTTCCACTCTGAAAGCATGACAAACACACACAAACCTCACTTTGAGCTCTGTTGAAAGTAGCTGACTCGCTGGTGTGCTTATTTCCATATCAGTGCTGTTTATTTATATATATATATCACACAGGACACAGTCAACAAAATGAGGTGGCAGCTTCAAAATGCTTACAGAGTCATGTCACAGTTTGAAAGTATTTCTTAATACATTTTTTTTGTAACTTTTTGTCTCCTGGTTTATATGTTTTGTGACTTGAATAGCAATACGATGTGCAGAGGCCCATTTTTCTGTGCAGAAGAAGAATCTGTGCATAGTAACGCGAGGCAATTAGGGTATTGTATGAGCCAGTCATCGGACTAATGTTGGTGATTCACAATGGTGCCTCTGCACCTTTGCTCTTGGAGGTGTATTTCATCATTTGCAGAGCATGCTGGTTGCAGCCCAAGATACTGTCACAGATTCATTGTGTAAAAAATACACTTGGCAGCGGGAGAACACAAAGATAATACAGACTTTGTTTTTTTGGGGGTTTTTTTGCTGATTTGAATGGCCGCAGACAGAGGAGATTCCGTGCACTCGGTTGCAGTGCAGGGAAGTGCACTAATTACGATTTCTATCTTTGTTTTGCATGTTTGAATCATTGTGCTGAATTCATTAAAGTCTTTTTTTGTTTATAATTGCACATATTCACTAATTGCATCATAGAATTTAGAATTTCAGCTTTTAATTCAAGCTTTTATTCCTCCCTAATAATGGGCCTCCACTATCAATCATGTGCTACTGGAAAACAGATTTTTCATCTCGGCAGATTGGAGGCAGTTTTTTTTTTGGTAAATAATATATTTTTTCCTACACTGAATGTCTGTCTAATGAATACTAAGACTTAAGCCCTATTTATGCATAGTAATAATATGTGATCTGGGTAATAATATCTGAACCAAAGTCTAGTATGAATAAGCTGGCTCTCATCTTGATTCTGCTTGCATGGTGATTAGATCTCAACATGCAAATTAGTTAGGCAGGGCTGGCACGCCCCGTTTCAAGGGGGCCAATGTCACAGGTGCCTTTCATTTTTAAGTTGGAATTAAAAAATATAACTTTTTAGGGGCTTTAGCAGGAAGAGGTTGCATGAGGTCATCTTTAAAATTTACTGAGTGATGTTTTTTGAGAATGTGGTCACACTTTACACACACATTGTGCATTCAGTTGTTAGTTACTTCACCAGATAGGTTACATGTACTGGTTTTTATACGATCTGAGGGACTGCAGCCATGCAAGTTATTTTGCAAAGCTTTACTTTGGTGCTGGGCTTTGCTAACAGGCTGAAGTTTAGCAGGTGTGATGCTAACATTTGCTGTTTGCATCCAAAACACATCTAAGGCTAATTGTGATGTTATTGGCTCTGCAGGTTTTTGGTTATCAACAAAAGAAAATATTGGACAAATTGAAACTTTGACCTGATTGTGGTGTTTGATCAAAATATAAGGGATCACTAAAGTTCAGGTTCAGGGGGGAATAAATATCTCATTCAAATTTCATGGAAATCCATCCAGTAGTGTAAAACATTGCACTTGTACTCAAAAATCGGAACCACTTTTAGCGCTTGAGGAAAAGTAAAAAGATCACCAGCTTCATCAGGATTCATCGTCTGAGAATCATGACTTTCTGAATCCAAATTTTTTCCAACATCCAAGAGATTTAGAGATATTTCAGCCTGGGCTAAAGTGTTGCACTGACACACTGACAGAAGTTGCCATCTGTAAGAATTTGACCATTAAACAAATTTTGGCATGAGAGTGAAGCGAGGGACACGAGGCTGTATCAGTTTGTTCAAAGGTATTTTAATCAGGGCCTGAGTTAAACAACCAAACGATCCAGTAAATAATCATAATGCAAGGAGTGACCTTTGCGGCTCTCTCTCTTCATCTGAGGTATGAGCTGGCTGTAAAAGCATAATTTCTTCTTTGAACAAAACTATCCCCTCTCATTACAGAGTCCACATGACTGATTTTGGGCTCTCTGAGCCCAGGGCTAATTCATAAAAAACATAACCACAATAACTGTATTGGAAAGAGCTGTTGGCTGAATCAATTCAGTTTCTTTTCATTCTCTTACCCCAAAGCATTCATTCAATTTGAGGGACAACAGAAATAAGTGGATTTTAGCTGGTGCAGAGACTGTTTAGTTTACTAGTAATTTTTCATTCTCATACAAACTCTTGCTGTTTTCTGCCTGTGTGCAACTGAAGGACGTTTTCTTGGTGAAATTGAAGAATATAACCTGAACCGTCTTTCATTTAATACACATTACTAATCACAAACTCGTATGCAGGCTTTTCCTCTTTTCTTCGTTCTTCCCACTTTATGAATTTTCTTATATAAAAAACGTAATTTCCACCAAACCATAAAAAGAAGAAGAAGAAACTACTTTTGTAACATTTTTGAAAATACCTGTATTAAATTTTGCTTCGAGTCAATAAGACTTTTGCCTTAAGCTTGGGATTGGTGAGGGTCTATATGTACAATCTAAACGAAAGGTGCAAGACAAATTATTTTCACTTCATTCAGACCAAATTTCATTCCATCTCAGCCCAATTTTTCCTGCAAGTAGATATCACTTTGACACAGCCTGAATTCAGTAAAAATTTAGTGGCAGCAGAGAAGTTTTAGGGATGTCTGTGAAGATATCCTGTACTTGGAAGCCAGCCCATTCATTTTCTATGGCAGAGATGAGTTCATATTCTGACAGTGTTAAATTATGCCAGGGGCTAAGGCTATGCAAAGACTATGGGATGATTCAGAGATGGATTGGGCTATGATCTAAAGTTGTTATTGAATTTGGCTCCTGATATCCCTCAGAATGAAGAATGGAGTCAGGAGAGTGATTTGCTCTTTTTCTTGGTGCAAGACTAAATATATTCACTACTGGAGGGATTGTGTACACATCAAAAGTCTTCCTTCCCAAAGGCCCTCTCATGTTGGGGTTTAATAAGGTATTTTATTGTTTGAAGTAGTACTGCTTGTTTGAGTTGTTTATAATCCCTTTGGATCGTAGCAGCACTGTTGGTAGTGCAAAAGAGATGGTATTATCCTCGTATTTTCTTTTCTTTCTCGCTCGCGCCGGGGCTTCGGTTACATTGTGTAATCCAGGTGGGCTTTTTCATTTTTTTCCCCCCAAAGAACTAAAGGCAGGCTTGAGTCACAGGGCTCAGAATTTATATTACATACCTCAATGCCAGTGGTGGGTGATGGGCATGTTGGCTAGTTACGGTGTGTAGGTGCTGTGTGATGAATGGAAGGCGAAGGGAAAACCGGGACAATGGAAAGATGTTGTTGTGTATCTGGAATGTAAAGGTTTGCGAAATTTCAGGTAACCAGGTGAAGTCCTTGAATACAACCATAGTAGAGTGTGACACTGCTGGCTTCATGTTATTTCAGTGTCAGGAACTTGTTATCCTGGAGAGCAAGGAACACAAATTCAACCCAATTTTGGTAAAATGTGCAAGAATTTGATATAATTTCCAAGTCAAGGCAATTGTAAGAATATTGGGCAACTTAACCAATTAACACAGGGTCAGAAAATAAACCAGGAAATTCATAACCACTTTTATAAACCAAGTCAAGGCTAAAACTTCTGAGCTGGTATCTTCTTGTGCATTAAGAGTAACTATTTTTAAAGTTACATTAACTGACAAATGAAAGTTACCTTACATGTTTAATTAAGGAGTGATGTACCTTTTGTTTTAAATTTTAGTGCTTTCATTTGAATTATTGGCTACTTATGACACCCTTCCACAAGTTGTTTATGTTGATTTTAATATTTATTAGAGCCCATAAGGGTTAAATTTCCCAGTTATTCATTAAAGAGCAAAGATTATATAAAAATCAAGGAAAAAAAAAGAAATTTCTGTAACAGGAGTACTAATTTCTGTTTTCGAAGACTTGCATGTTTGAATGAAAATATTGATATTTGATGTCAGAGTAATTATATTGTATTTTGTATTGCAAGATCGACACTTGTACCAACCTCAGTTACAACTGTATTCTTCCCTTTGGGGATGTAAGCTCAATGGAAGTTCTAATCATTGAAATGATCCTCTTTTAGGGTCTGAATTACTGAAAAATATAAATGTAGTCGCACATTTGTTGCGCCGATAATACAGTTTTTATTCATGTTAAAACAGTCATTAGTAGAAAAAAAGAAGAAAATATCCAAATGAAAGATATTGACAAGCTTGAGAACAGTCATAAATGTTGACTGTCAGCCGATTATGTTAAATCTATAAGTGTCGCAACATAGCACCCCCTCCTCTGTTATAAACCGTCTAAGAATGGACTTAATTTGCGGCATTACTCACACTATACACTCACAGCTAACAATGTTCCCTGAGCAGAAAGGAGCACAGCACAGCATGAT
Source organism: Acanthurus leucopareius (assembly GCA_029814765.1). Lineage (NCBI taxonomy): Eukaryota > Metazoa > Chordata > Actinopteri > Acanthuriformes > Acanthuridae > Acanthurus > Acanthurus leucopareius. The sequence continues at coordinate 3,392,880 of JAQMCX010000032.1, forward strand.
GCAGTGCATGCGTCATACAACCGTTATAGAGAGATTGGCATGAGCACGCTGATATATATATATATATATATGAGTGTGGATATGCATCAGTCTATTCTGACTGCAAGCTATAAGCTTTCATTATAATTAGCTGTGAACTGTAACGCAGCTGGGTAAATGCTTTGTCGGGTCATTTGCGTCTGTTTTTCCCATAGATGATCAGTCCCACTTTACATGGCATCCCATCAAAGTAAAGTAAAGTACATCTTACAAAGCCGTCTGCTTGCCAGGAGCTCTTGGAACATTTACATATTGACTGTTAGCAGCGAGAACACAGGCCAAATGCAGATTATGTACAGGTAAAAAAAAAAAAAAAAAGTCATGTAAAAGTCTAAGCTTTAGGTGTTTCTGCTCTTTTAGTTTTTAGTACCTTTTCTGAGCATATTCTTAAAATATTCTGACTTTATTACATGTACATTAAATTCTTTTTCTTCACCTCCCACACTAGAAGTTTATGAATTTAATCAGGTATCTTTAATTGCCACAGAGATTGATTCTTTCAGGATTAAGATGCAAAAAATACAACCTTAAGAAAGATTAAACAGTCTGAAAATATAGTATTTACGGATTTATAAAGGTCTCAAACATTAACGGTAAATGTCAGGAAGAAAAAAACATAAAGGCAAAATTAAAATCAAGAGATAGACAGCAGCACGTAAGAATGCACCCATCGAACGTGTTGACGGTTGATCTTTTGCTCTCAGATCTTTTTACAGTATTTATCACTACTGCTCTCTCCACCTACACATGTGATTCTTACAACGGCTGCAGGTATTTGGTTGTGAAAAATGCGGGAAATAATTAAGAGAAGTGGAAGACATGGCCGACTGACTGAGATTATATGGAGAAAAAAAGTCATTGTAGAGCACTGAGCATAAATAATGGATGATATAGATAAAATGTGAGCCAATGCTTGTGTTTGACCTCTATATCGACTATACATCATGCAAAACTTAACCAATCTGATCTTAAAAAAAAAAAACACACACTGTCACATAAGTTTTTCTCCATGTAAATGTGCTAAACATTGAAGTGCAAACATGCTGCACTTTTGACCCAAATCATTCTCATGTGTCAAACAGAAGGAGAATATTCAACTCATTGACAGCTTTGCATCTATTTCACAGAAAAACAATGAAATTTCTGCACCCACACGGTGTTCAGTGCACAGTTTGAGAAGGGATATATTGTCGAGAAGTAGTTGCACTTATCACTGTTTAGCACTCAGTTGAAGTGTGTATTGGCGTAAAAAAAAATCCCAGGGTGCACTGCAGTTTTTAAGAGTCAGATTAGCATTAGCGACAGAAAAATCTCCCTCGGCATATGGTGGAGCTCCCAAGGGGAAGCCAACGTATGGTTTGATTTAGCTTTGTTTCAGAGAGCTTATTAGACAGAATGGATGTAAATGAACAGCAGTGCACACTGAAAGGACTTTTTTAGTAATAATAGCGAAGAAAGATTTACCAGTTGGTGGAAATATCCATAATTACTTAATTAAGCATGATGGATACTTCAAGTTATTATATGCAAGATGGAGTCGTGAAACCTCACAGGTGTGTAGTTATAATCAAAGGCCAAGTTCAAGGTGTGGACGCAGCAAAGACGATGAAAATAAGGGAGAAGTAAGTAGGAATTAAAGTTAACTGACTGACTGCTACCCATTGAAAGTTGGGGGTTAGGGGTTAAAGGTTAGGGTTGACCCACTTTAAGTCACAGATCCCAGTTCAAATCATTCCAGTCCATTCTGTGCTAATGTGGGCTTTAGGTGAAATAGGCCATTTTCCTACACCCTTATGCTTGTGCAGTTTTACAGACTGAGCTGCTGTTTCATGAGTTTTTAGCTGTTTTTTTTTAAATTTTATTTTACCCTTATTGACTTTTTAATTTTATTTGAACTTAAAAAAAACAGCTTCATGTTTATTTTACCATCAAAAGTGTCTTTATTGGTCTTAAATGCAGCTCTTGTCCATAAAAAGTCTTTTAGTTCACTGTAATAGATGAAAAACCCATTTAGATAAATGTGAGTATTTATTGTAAATGGACAGACATTAAAACATTCATGTAACTTGTTTTAAAGTGAGCTGAAAACACACATGCTCATGTTTCCAAGCCGTGCAGATCTGGTGTGATTTAAAATCAGGGACCCCGACCAATCATGACATCCCAAACTTTCTCATCTCTTGGCTTCGGGGTCTTTTCCCAGCAGACGATGGCACATACAGCAGAGATGTCATGCTCACTCTGGGCAACAGCATGGCGACAGAAAAACACACTGGGATCCCACAAGCAGCAGACAATATTGAAGCTGACTATCTCCTGAGAGTAAGGTTCCCAAATGTCATGCAGGCAATAGATAGAATACCCGTAATACCACATTTACTCATACAGGAAACACACTGTATATTTCTCGAATGTTCGGGGTGTCTGTTCAGTGTTTCCTCCAAATCCAGAGTCCAAACTTTCAGTTTCCTCTCCAAACTAACTGCAGGCTGCATGAGGTGATATGAGTCAGTTAAAAAAATGTTGTTCGATCAGCATAAATCTGTTATCCCCTATTCTCCTCTGGTTTATTAGCTAACACATAAAAAACCTGCAGCCATGCTTATAGACTGCACCAGTGCTGCCTTCACATCATATGGGGGGGTTGATGGCACAGAAGGAAGATTCCCATGTTGGTAGTTTGCGTGCCTTCATGACATGAGTTTCATGAATTTATTGTGTAAGATTTACAGCCTCTCTGCACAATGGAGTCCTTTTTCTTTAGGGATGCTAAGCAGCCAGTAGCTAGCATTGTATTGATTGCTTATTGCTCAGTAACATCAGTTTTAAATTAGTGCAAGCTGTAATGACAACTAATTTTGCATCACTTTATACTGTAGGGAGAAGATCAAAGCCTTTATAATATTTAAACCAAATAATAGTGTCAATAAGATTATTTCCACTGATAACCAGTATCAGTACTGATAAAATCCTAAAGATATCCATCCTTAATGATAATGCTAGCTTTCATTTTAATCTTTATAATGTCTGAAATGCATCTCTTGTTGAGGGAAATGTGATTATATCTGATGAATATAAAAGCAGTTCAACCTTGTGGTGGTTCTGGAAGAAAAATCAGGTGATCACCAAAGCCAGACGGGTTCATCCTTCCTGGAAAATAAAAGATATTACAAAATATTGTGAAAATCTAGCTTATTTGTTTGTTGTGATATTCTTTTTATTACAAATTGTTGAACAAACTGCCTGACTTTGCCATCCTTATAACCTTGCTGCTAGCATTGCTAAAAACACACAGAAGCATGCAAATGTGCAAGTAAACACTTTATTACATTTTTCAATCCTCCACAAGCACTTTCGGTCTGTGTGTTAGAGCAAACCAGAGCCTCGAGTAGCACCCCGGTTCACTCTAAGTTTGCCGCAGTCCTGATTTGCATACGTCTAAATAAATACAGATATAATTGTGTGAGAGTTGAGTCCTCTGAGAGCGCCTGTTTTTCAACTAATGTGACTTATAAATTGCTCTATTAACACACTAGTTTCTGTCTTATTGGCCCAGAAGACGGAGAAACTTCACAGGCTCATCAAAAAACCTCTTCACGCCTTAGCTATCACTTTTACTAAAGGCCACTTTCAATAAATGTCAGCCTCCAAACATTGGTAAACAGTTTTAGCTCTGATCAAATTCCAGCGGGGTGATATACACGGTGAGGTTGCCATGTCTGTGGGATTACAAGGGTTCCACTTCGGAAATGGCACATTAAACAAATGGATCATTTCCCACTGGTGACGACAGTATTTATTCCCACCACTGCGAAGGCCTGCCCTTTTCCCTCCACGTCCCGCTCCTCCAAACCCTCCGAACCCCCTCCCCATCCCATCCCATCCCATCCCGTCACTGTCGAGGACTCGTTTCAGTCCAGTTAAAGTGCAGCTCTGGAAGGAAAACTGCACACTCATAACTCTGGTGAAACGTTCTGCAGGAGGCGAGATGTGTCGAAACATTGACCCATTGAGTTTAAATTAAAAAGACTGCATGAGAGTTATGAGTTTGCAGTGGGAAGAGTTGTGAGCTTTGCTTTAGTCCAAAAAGCAGCACTAACGCTCATAAAGAAAGCCATGAATATGATTTTTTTTATACTCGTGCATCAGATCTAAGGTGAGCAGTGCCACATAATTTGGTTCTAATAGAAAAGTAATACGAGGGCCAGTATCACTAATATAAGTAATGACATGGATATTTTTCATTATTATCAGCAGCTAACATGCTGTCAAAGGGAAATATGTCATGATTTATGAGGTGAGTGAACTCTTAATATACAGCCAAATATTGCAGCACTAAGAAGAGTCTGCATGTGCTTAAGATACGATCTAACATATAATGGATCAATTTATATTTTGCATTGATCCTAACAAGACTTTTTATCACAAAAATGTAGATTAGATCTAAATAACTCCATGTCAAATACATGTACTACAGTTGTATTTACTTTGCAGGTTTGTTTTATATTATATCAAGGACATTTGAACAGTGTATCATCACTTTGTTATATAGATATTGTACATTTTGTACATGAACAGAAGGGATTTATATATACACTTACTGTCATTAAGTGTATGGAGACCCACAGTGTCCAATACACTGAGGATAATTTGTTGAACAAGCTGGCTGGGTCATAAAAATTAACATACTGATTAACAGCGGATGTTTTGTGAGTGGGTGAAATACACATCACTAATTATGGATGTATTAATTATCTGCTCTAAAATGTAAGCATGCTATAAGCTCCTTCTATTTATTATTTTTTTTGTCTTCCCGTCAAGAGATGATGTGTGTATTTACTCATGAGACACAGCGGCGAAGCTTCATTGAGCATTTTAAGTTTCCTCACACGTGGACAGGAACGTCAGAATCCAATGTTAATTAATGTTCTGTGCTCATTTACACATTCAAAAGGTCGAACACGGAGTTTGGATTCATACAGTTGAATTGTTTGGAGTAAAGTGAACATACACATGATAAAACCTGAGCTCAATCAGAGTGTTTGTTTCCTCTTTTCTGTCAAATTTAAAACCACACGTTTTCTATCTTCCCATGATATTTGCTGCAGTGACATCACTGTGTACATAGACAATATTAAAATCACTGACTTGTCCGATCATTAAAGTAAATTTTTATGCAGGATGCAATAAAGAAATCACCCAGAGAGTCCACAACGCTCGACATCATTTCAAAGGTAACATAGCCTACAGGGAGGTGGAGGGAAATGTCCATGCAGCTGTGGATCTTTAGGTTGGAGCAGATAATTAGTTCGGGTGGGTGGCAGGTGGATGATTTATGTTTACATGCTGAGATCAGAGCAGATCTGCACATCATTAATTTACAGAGGGGTTAAGTGTAAGCCTGGAAAATAAATACAATTTCAATTACTTTTAAGGTTTAATGATCAGTGGAGAAGTTTTTGTTCCTTCTTCTGATTTAGTCTATTTTTTTCTTTTACTTTTATAGATATTTTAAAACAAATGAGTCTCAAGGCCAAATATCAAATTTATCTTTTACTTTTTGACTGAAGATTTTTTAGAAATTTAATGTTTGGGTTTCTTTGGCTTTATTATAGAGCAGACAGTGGAGAGTTAAAAAGAAATGAGAGGAGAGAGAGTTGAGTAAAGACATACAAAACAGTGTCTGAAGCTGAACTGATACTCTATGCAATTATATAGTAAGTGTCCCATATCGCTAATCCAACAGGACGCCCCTTAAAGAGGCTCTTACATGTCTATTAGCATCATAACTGGAGAGGCAATGTTGGTCTCCAGTTCTTGAAATTGTGTGATTTAGGGCCAATAATAAGGTGGTTATCATCTCCTGATCCACATCACCAATATTTGGATTGTTCATTGTCCTTGTCGGTCATCTTCGTCCACGTGCTGTAGGTGACTCTCGCCTGAAAAGAGATTATTGATGTCACTGTCATCATGCGGTCACCTCAGACTGCTCTGAGCGATGAGTGCTCTTCACTGAACAGGTTTTTTAATCAGAATCATGTGTGTCAAACGCCGTCGAAAGCCTGTTTGCCGCGGAGAGCCTGAGTGCGTGTGGAAAAAGCAGGAGTGAACAAACAAAGGCAGTCATGCTTTCCCCAAACAATGGAGACAAAAATATGAATGGCAGGAAGACGGCGTTTATCAAAATCACAATGAAAATGAAATAAAATGAGAGATGCAGGGATGGTTAAGATGCTGTAAGTGATTATTTCACAGTTATATATCTTTTTATTTTCATATTATTATCTTTTTGTCTGTGATAGCCTAGCTTACATGTTTTTCAGTGTTAACACACATGTTCTAGTATTTGATTTTAACATCTGTTCGTTGAATTACTGTCTCAAACTTAATATCTGTTGCCTTGGACGCACAGCATCATAAACAAAATTGACAATTAGTTAGATAGTTGCATAGAGGAGAGTAAAAGACTAGATTAGTGCAGTTTGATTGGCAGGGGATCAGCGAAACTCATTCGGATCCTTCATCAGTATTTATATAAAAGGCAGCCAATTATGTTGATGTCGAGATGTTTCACCGGATGAACAAAACGTGAATCTCAAGGTGTTGTTAGAGGACAACCGAGGGGAGATTAGAGTCATAATGTTTCCTCGTCCTTGCTCCATGAATTTGCAAACAAAATTTCGTGGTGATTCAGTGTTGAGATATTTCAGTCTGGATCAGAGTTCTGCGATTAAAGCTACTTGAGAGGCTATCCCGAAATCCCTTCCCAGGCAGCTGCACACCACTTCACAGTTTAATTAACGTGACTCTGACGACTCTCATGAGTGCCATGCAACCTCACATGTGATCTCAGTGATCCCAGAGCACCTGCACGGGTCTAAATGTCTGGGAACTCCCAGCGATTATAAGTCATTAGGACTAATGAAGCCCCTTAAATGACTTGGAAGACAAATCTAGTTATCTTTGACATTGTACTTTAACTTATCCGAAGAATATATTACAAAAGCTGTTAAAGCTGAACTTGTTTTAATGTCGTCTTTACTTAGAAAGTACAGTGAGATCCTCTGCTGGGTGCTGTAGAAATACCTTCCTCATTTTAGCCTCCAGTTTTAACAAAGTGCCAACTCGGGCCTTTTTCATATGACAGCCAATAGGGAGTGGCTGCAAGACGGATGGAAAGCAGCCACTTTGGAAAGGCCTGTCATCTGTGTTGGCAGGGTGGAGCGTTTTTCTAAAGTTGTAGAACATTTTAACTTTGCAGTCGCGGCCACACGGAGAGGAACTGCTGTATGTGTGAGCTGGAGAATCACAAGGAAAAAGTGCTCGAAGTTTCACTTTACGCAGCTGAACAATATGATGATATGCAGGTTTAAGTAGATTCTGAAGTTATTGTGGAAATTTAGAAAAAGGAAACACCTTCAAATGATCGTCTTATATTAAAATGTTTATCATTTTGTCCTTTTTTGTTTTCTGTTTAGCCCTTTAACATCCAAAATGACTAAAAAAAACCCCAAAAATGTATGTTCAAATATCAATACACATTTAAATTTCTCTTTGCTGAAAAAAAATACCCATCTACACATATTAGAAGGAAAAATATAACACAAACTTCCCTATATTTCATATACTTATATATACTCATTACTTATATTTTTAATTTTAACTCTAAATTTTATTTAATTTTTTAATATCATAGGTTCTTTCATTCACAATTTGACTCAAATTTTATTATTATTGTTCTATTTTACTGCACAGATATCTTCTTAAAGCAGTCATCTTGCATTTTATGTAAAATGCTCCAATCTTGAACCCTCCACCATGGCTGGATGCTGGTCCAACTGTTTCTTTGCTAGCTTTATTTAGCATAAATTTAAAATTCCACTCACGTACCTTCAATAAGTGCACCATTCAAATGTATTATTCGTGCACATCAGAAAGTAACTGAGTTGACCAAAGTGCTGTGCAAATGTTATAGACCGATACTGAGCTTTACACTTCATTAGGAAGTCATAGTGTTTATATAGACTATAATTGGTCAAATAGTGATAAATGTTGGAAAAATATTGATAACCGACGGCCGCAGTCAGGAATTTTATGGAGTTTCGATGTGTTTCGGTGGGTTGTGACTCTGAATGAGATGAAGCATCTGAGCAGAGGTTCAGAAAGATGTGACAAGTTTTACCTGCAGCTCTTAAGCCTCCTCAAACCATCATGATAACCTGGAAAAAATACCTAAATATTGATATTGCAACAATGTTAAATGGATGACTGTTTGTACTTTCACAAAATAATAACACAATAAGACGTTAAGTAATCATTGCTAATGTAGCTGTAATTACTAAATGGGCAAAGGCGAAAAATTAGAGCAGCTCAAACAGTCTGGAAAGTTCAGAGAATGAAATTACTTTAATGTCAATTAACATGTCTGAAAGCCTTGTCTATATGAGCAGAATGAGCCATCACACGTTCCTGCACCCCCTCCTGTGTGTTATGATCATCCAAACAACATGCCAGCATCAAATTAGGCTCCGTCCTCTTCTACTTAATGGTGTTGGAGACTGTAAAGAGCTCAGTGAATATTTGCCTCTGTGATTTGCTTTTCTCTTTTGTCTCTGGTTTTGATGCTTTTGTAAATATTTCACATGACCTCCATTCAGTCACAGAGATTAATGAGATAGTTTGATTTTAGTTTAAGTTGAGTTGCTGTTGAAAATCTGTTAGTTTTCATGTAATTTGACAGCATTTTTTTTAAATTATAAGGCAGTTTTAAACCCACAGTGTCTGTCACTTTTACCAAAACCTCATAGATGTTACATATGTATTTGATTTATGTCTTACAAAAATCAAAAATATAGATTAAATGCATTATGTAACACTCGTATCCTAAATTCTACCTTCATATTTAATTCATCATAAATACTATATAAACTAATAACTTCAGATATTTCAGCATTTTTTAAATAGTCCTAATTGTTTTAAAAAAGAAAATGTCAAATTCATTTTTATATAAAGTTCATAAGAGACTTGAGGAGGCTGATCGATGGAAGTAGTGTAAAAATGCAGTTTTTAGCCTCAGACTGGGAGGTTAAACGCTTTTTCAGCATCTTATGGTAAACGGGTGTCACATTCACACTGGAAAAACTTTAACCTCATGTTCTCATGAAGTTTTTGCTGAACTGTGTCCTCCTCTTGTTTTTCCCACACTTTCACCTGCAGGCAAAAGGAAGAACAGCTGCTGTATGAGCAGCATGCTGAGCTGATTTCTTGTATCTACACCACCTTATATGAAAATACAGTTTGCTCCTCACTGTTCACTTTCTCATTTAGACTGCTCTGTTGATAGGCTGTCAGTTTCAGTCTGTACTCACATTTAAAAAAAAAAAAAAAGCAAAAAAAAAAAAACAGTCATCACAACGACAGCATCTAAAGCAGCCTTTTTGAGCTCTTTGATTCCCTCATGCATAATACTTTGAAAGAGATGCCTATTCCTGTCTTCCATTTATGTGCATCTCTGTGATGAGGGCAGCTGACTGTCACACACTGGCACACACACACGCACACACACACACAGACACACACACACACGCACACAAAATAAAAAATGAAGCGAAAGCTTGCCCTGATTGCTAGCTTGATTACTTTCATTGATGTGGATGAGAAATCGGCATGGTGGCAATGCTAGAAAAGGCAGCGGGGCACCAGATTGAAGGCCTGGGAAGCACTCCTGCATGTCTTTAATTAACATGTGTGTGTCGAGGGCCACTTCAAACATCGTCGTATTGTGCTGAAGTAAATTAGAAAAATGTTTAGGCAGTGGATAAGCTGCTTTTATGTGATAAATACCACATCATTGGCTATAAAACAGTAGTTTTTCCTTTTTGTGTGAGCTTGTTTCGGTCTGAGTTGCAGTGAAACTCCAGTATTGTAGCTTTTATTCACTGATACAGCTGCTTACCTGCGTTTAACAGCAGAAATTGAATTTTGCCCATTTATGACACTCTTTATGGCTGCATCCTATCTGCTTTCTATCACTGTGAAACTCTTTAAACCTCCAGTGAGTCTCACTTGACCATTTCTAATTACATATCAGACATCAACAAATGCAATTTGACTTGTTGTAATTACAGTCTGACCAGTCTGAGCTACAACTCAAGAAGCTGCAGCTGCATCTCTGCATCCAAGTGAGAACAACAATTTAAGACATCCAATAACAGACTTTGAGTAATTGATCATATATCCATAAAGACGTGAGCCATCACAGTTTTTTTTTTCTTATTTTACAGACAGGACTCACAGTGTAATTACCCACAATGCACTTATACGCAGTCACAACTTTATTATTTGATATTTCTAATTATATTTTAACTTATAGGAATAACACATTGCATTCAGTGGAGAATCTAATGAGAGATATTGTGACAAATCAAACTAGATATCATTAAGATATTTCTATTTATAATTACAACAGTTCAGAATGTAATGATAGATATTCTGAATTCAAGTGGGTAAAGTTTAAAGCACAGCAGCTTTGTCTCATCAAAGTCTTTAAAATGTTTAAAAGTGTCGCAGTTGACTGCGAATAATCATTCATCAACACTCAGTCAGTTATTTTTCCTGAACAGTGAGATTCGGTTTGAGCTTGAACAGCATGTTTGTGTTTTGAAAAAAAAAGGAAAGAAACATGAATGATTTATATTTATTTATTAAGCACTCAGATCAGAGCTGGGATTTTGAAAAATGAAATTGTACATTTCATATTTTGCCGCTGGGATCTTGACTAAAATCATGGAAGCACATTTCTATGAAAATCCAAATTCATTTTCCCTCCACATGGAAAAAAAAAGAGCCATTATCTCTCTGGTGTTATGAACCCAGCCGGCAGGTGCAGATATGAGCCGTCGTTGTCTGATGGAGACAAAGTGTATAAATGGCCGTCAGAATTCAGAAAAATCATTTCTGACTTTGATTGAAAGCCGATTCTCTTATGTGAACAGTCACCACATGAGAGAGAGAGAGCAGTGAACCCTGCCTGATCCCTGCTGAAAACTGCCGCTCTGCATTTTCATATTTATCCTCAAAAGAAAAGCTCTCTGCACTTGCTTTTGTACCTGCTGTCAAGCCATCACACACATCTATTTGTATAGATTTAACAGTCTATTTAACAGGCTTTTTGACTCATTTTGAATCAGCTTAATCGGGAGAGAAAATGGAATTTCTCCTTATTTAATTTTGTTTTATGAATTAAAAAAAAAAAGTGCTGTTTTTTTCCCTCTTAGAGTAGCACTTCAGCTACTTCAAATCATATTTAAATCTGCTGCCACTCACAGTGTCGCTGTTTGCTGTGCCCTCACCTAATATTAACAGCACTTTATTTTCAGTTAGAATTATTTTATTTCTTACGCTTAAACAGGTAATTCAGAAGCCTACAGGGATTAATGTAAAACTGAAAATCTCTCAGGGATAAAATTGATTTTTTTTATCTCTTACACATAATTGATGCTTTTTTTCCTTAGTTGACCCTTTGACTTCTTTCAGTGTTTTAAATTAAACTGCTTTTTTATTAAGGTAGCCGTTATGTTGTACTTCACGAGACAAAATCACATTTTTGTTCACTAGATACACTTTAAATTGTTGACACTGTTACCAAAATACATTATTATGAAGCTTTTTCTATTTGTACTTTTTTGATTAATGTTTAAATGTCCACACTGAAGCAACGAAACACTCTTTTATCAACTCTTTAGCTATCAACATCTGTAAAATACCTTTCATTTGTCCAAAGTAAAAAATAAGTGAAGTAATACAGCAAAAATATTTAGCTTAACAAGGTTTCAACCTGAAATCAAAGTGAAACAAACTAGTTTTTACTCTTAAAAATAAAAACTACCTTCCTTACCAACCTCATGAAGATGCTACTGCAAGAAATAAACAAAACATTAGCAATTTCAGAGAGATCCTTTTGCAAAGCATTTGCTAATTTGCCAAATGAAATGCTTAGCAAAGCAAACTAACACTTGTCTTTATTAATGACAGGATCCTTCAAAATGTGTTAGAAACAACACACACCTCAGTTACTTCAGGAACTTAATCTGAAAAGGAAACAAAAAAAGTCTCCCCTGCCACGATCAGATATGTGTGCAGGAAAATGTTTCCATCTGGCAAAGTAAATAACTTACAGTTATAACTGAGAAATAGACTCATTAAGTGCAAATGAGTCAGAAAACAATACAGCTGCTCAAAAAAAACAAACCAAAAGAACAATGAAGAGGGCTTATTTAAAGAGAGAGAGAGAGAGAGAGAGAGAGAGAGAGACAGAGAGAGAGAGTGAGAGAGCTTTGCTGTATATTATCTGTGTTTTAGAAAATCTCTTAAATTAGCACATATATTGTTTTGTGTTTTTTTTGCTTTTAGAGACAGTATTAGTTTATGCTGGAATCACCTCAACGTCATGACTCGTATGGTATTAAACCAACACAACTATGACATGCAATAATAGTTTTGTTGATTTAGGTTCATGCATATTCTGAGTGTGCATGTTTTGAAAGATGAGATTTTTTTGTGTAAAAGTTAAGCAGGAAACTGCGGAGCCAAAAATAGAAGTTTCAAACACTTGTGGTTTCATAAAAGTACCACACAGACCAACTGTTGACATAATGGTCGCCCTGTCCACTTTTAAAAAGATCCAGTGTGTAGAATTTAGTGACATCTAGTGGTGATGCTGCAAATTGCACCTGACCAAGTATCTGTCACTTTAACCCTCCACTTCATAGTGAACCTAACTTTACCTGACAAGACCTCACAAAAAAAGAAAAAATTCATTTCTACAGTCAGTGTTAAAGTTTTCCATTGTTGGCTGCTATATAAGCTCCATGGTAGAGAACACCCTTCTTCTTTAGATATAATAGACTAATAGTAAGGTAATTAAAACACATTTGTATTTTTAAGTGTTAATAAACTATGGAAAAATATATATGTTGATATCATGAACAGCTCCCCCTAAATCCTACACACTGGACCTTTACTTTGCTGTCAGTGATCAAAGAGTTTATATTTCAAACAAACAAAGACCAACAGCTGTAAAACACAAGACGCAAAAAGAAAAAAGGGAAAATGGAGCAAAAAGGCTTTTAGTGGTGATACAATAATATAATACAATGTCAAAAGTGTAACATAAAGGCGTCATTTATTTTAAAAAAAAAGACGCCTGTCTGCAAAACGTCTGCATCTGAGCACCGCTGTGTGAGAGCTAACAGCTTCTCCATGGTGATGGCTGAATCCCCACCTCCCAACTTGAAATGAAAGAGGAGCGGCTGAGCCACAGAGCCTCTCTCAGGGCACAGCACCATGGCTACTCACCAGAACATGGCCGAGTGAATAGATGAAAAGCCAAGCATGTCGAGAGCTCATGTCACTGACAGCTGCACCAGAGCCCCCGTCTGCATTTCAGCTCTTTTTTATAGCAGAATGACCCTCCTTGCCCCCCAGTCTGCTGTCTGTCTTTATTTGAGCTTCTTCTATGATTTCTTTAATGAGTCTGAGCTCTCGCAAATGACACATACGAGGCGTCCAGGAATATCCCGAATCCATTCTCAGTTTAATTCATAACTTCAGCTGGATATAATGCAATTACATAGTGCTATGATTTACACTGCGGGGAGGATAATCGTGCGCTGGTGTCTGGTGCAGCATCAATTTCTCAACAGGAAACAGTGTCGGAGAGCATCATTGTTTCACATCATATTTTTGGGTTGCTTGTGAAACGTACTGTACTACCTTCCTTGCGGAGAGCCCGTTAAAGCCTGCCGTTCAAGCTGCCTTATGAAATATCTCGAGGGGGACTGTTGATTAAGGGCTCTTGAGCAGCGGCGGAGGCTGTGTTGGTGTATTGGACCCAGTATTGCTCACAGGTTGCCTGTAGGTATAGACGTTTGTATCCATTTTGTATTATCCTCAGACCATCGAATAGAAGAAATTGTACTCCCCTCATAGGAGACTCGAAAACAAAGCTCAGACCGTGCATCTTGAGGTTTGAGCCTTTTTTTTTTATCCTTGTTTATTTTTGGTTGGATGTGAGGGCCTCCTACTTGCAGAGCCAAGCCAAACGGGCGCGAAGAGGAACAGAACAAAAGCTGCACACTCTTCCACATGAGTTTTTATGCTGCAAAAAAATGGTAAAAAAAAAAGAAAAAAAGAAAATTTACATGCTAGAACAATTCGAACACATTGTGCGGTAGTTTTCTGCTGATGGGACAAGCATGTAGCAGCGAGCTGATAGGAGTTCTTTCATGCTTTTCACTCTGCTCTCCTGCTACAAGGTAAACAAGCAAACACAAAGCTAACAGGCTGCTCCCTGGAGAACTGCCTGCATACAAAGCGATGATAAGTGTCAGCACTGATTTCAGAAGGGTTCGTGTTCACATCCCACCCCTCCTTCGCAATCCCTGGGAGTTGCCTTTGAGCTACACCGCCGCGCCGCATGCTGCGTTACACTCACCTCAAGGGAAGCGAAGAAAAGAATTACAGAGGAGTCTTTACATTTTTGCAAGTGAAGCAACTACGGTGCTCAGTAAAAGTAATAAGAGTTGAAACTTCAAATAGCACCTGAAAATGAGCAGCGACGGTTTTAAAATGAGTTAGATTAATGAGAGGGAAAGGGATTTGACCAGGGTATACTTTTAATAAGCCCTGCCAAGCTATACATATTTTATGCAGTCTTTCAGCGTTGATTAGATTAAGAGATGGAATATGTGAAGAAGCGTTGCAGGACTGTTGTGTGTCCTCCTGCCGGGCCGAGAGCGAGAAATGGAGCAAGGCAAACAGTTCACTGAAGAAGACCACATAGAGCGCTCGACCTTTGACCCGGCCTGCATGCTTTGTGGCCTGTCAGCTTTGTCCTTCTTGTCCGTGGCATTTGCCGGAAACAAACGGCCACGGATGGCTTCTCTCAAGATTAAATGTTGACTCTTCCACCACTGACAATTTACCTCAAGTTTGTTCCTGACAGCTTTAGATGGTGAATAAACACTGTGAGCTCCGTCGGAGAGGCGGCATATGCATGCTGAGGCTTGAGGACACAACCAATGCAATCATCTTGCCCTTAACGCAGCATCCATCAGCAGGCTGATGGATTCCATTAATAAAAGACCTTTGGTGTTGTATCCTCTGTTCAGCATGTACTCCTTCAGTGCCACCAATATAATATTGACCTAATCATTCTCCACCCCTGCAGCGCTGACTTGGAACCTGAAATACCACTGTTATTATTCCGTAATGAGATGTTGACATTTACAGATAAATTGAAGGAAGAGTTTCAACAACAAAACCTGCGCGACTACATTGTAATATAAAAAAAAAAGAAAGAAATGCTGTACAATGGGCTTTTGTCTTTGCTCTACACAATAAACAATAAGAGAGCGCAGTATGTAATTGAAAAGCGCTGTAAACAATGTGCACATACTCACTCATTTGTTCTGTTTGACAATAAAAAAATAAACTTAACCATGAAAAATAATTAAATTGCTCAAATATAATCTTCTCTATAAACGGTTTCTGCACAGAGGAGCACATTATCTGCACTGTTCTGTGCTCTTGAGCACTGGTTTCAGGTGTGATAAGGATATTAAAAATCATGCGGCATTAAAAAAGGTTAAGACAAACCATCAAACAACTTCTAGTAGGGAGAAGGAAGGTTTTTGCCTTTACTGCTCTTATAAAGCAGTAAAGGCTCTCAAATTCATGGTCAGAAACTTGAATGTTTAGTCACAGTTCAGTTCTTACTTTTTTGTGGGTGGTGAATAAGAAAGAAAAAACAGTAAAGAACAACTGAGCTTATTTAACTACAATTTGGATGATCACAAACAGGAAAGAACAATGAGGTTTGATTAACTTTCTAAATAAACTTAAATTAAATATTAAACTTCTTAAGGACCAGTCTTTCTATATAAACTAAATGAACAACAATAAACAAAGATATAAGACTTCTCCTATGATCCCTCCGCATATTAACTAAATCCAGCAAATTAAAATGTTGGATGTGATTGGAATGAGACACGGTGTTTGTAATTTACAAGCAGTCCTTGAATGAAACACAGAGCGTGAACGGATGACAGAAGCAGCTGTTTTCCAAGGTTGACACAGAACATGAGCTGGGAGTCCTGTTTTAGGAGAAATGTATTTTTTTCTTATAATTTCTGTTCTTTTACTGACAGGACGGATTGAAATCAGTGTGTTTTAGTCACGTTTAAAGTGAAACTAAAAGACATGAGGTTGTGCAGAAGTTGTGGTAGCAGCAGGAGGAGCTGAGGGTTGCAGCTCTGGAAGATGGGGCTTCACTGGGAGATGGTGGACTTTTGTATCTGCCTCAGTTTAAGAAATGTTAAACCCCTTTTCACCAGTCATAGTTGGCTAAACTCAACTGGGCATCCTCCGATAGCAGGAATACAGTGATCTCCTGAACCCAACCTGCAGTATTTCAGCTTCTCGTGGTCCAGTAGGTTCAGATATCTGTTGCTAGATTCTGTGTTATTAAACATTTCGCAACACCTCGATGTAAGAGATCATCGTCCAGCCTCAGGATGACTTCTCAAATTTTAAAAATAAGGAAAAACATCCCCTGAAAAAGACTCTGCTAAAAGCTTCTTCTGCTCTGCCAGCCGTGCTGTTAATTGAGGTGTTTTGTCATGTTGGAGGTAATGGAGTAAAGATAGAAACATGCACTTTGTTAAATACTGGTAGTTAAAATTGGTCCATCTGCCCACCCTCACAACGGCCTTCCCCTAAGATATACGGCAGCTTCTGTGATCACTCTGATGCTCGGCGCGCTGAAGGGGCTGATGGCCGTCAGACAGCTCTGACTTCAAACAGGATTATTCAAGGTTGGTTACGAGCTTCGAGTGCTCTTTTTTTAGATTTGTTCAAGGATTTTTTTGATTTTTTTTTTGAGTCGTAGTTTGAAGAGGGGGTCCTAAAGTCATCTTTACACTCATGACTTGTTCTCCTGAGATTAAAACTCCATCATAAGCAGAGGGGTTGTTGTGGCGATGACACAGGTTCAATGACAAGAGTGTTAGCTTGTTTGAAATGTTTGCAGACCCAGCACACCTGTCTACCTTATAACAACTATTAATACTCTGGCTAATTTCATACCGGTAGCCTGCAGGCTTTGAGCTGAAAGGATTTGATTTGAAGGTATTGACTCGTCCGTTATTTTGCGTGCCACTAATTTTAGAGGAGGACGGTTTACATGGCAGATAAAAAGGGCTCTTCTGACAGCGTGGCTCTCGGTATCTGACCTCAGCTCCTCCTATTGATTTTAAAAAGGCAAAAACCTGTAGAATTAATTTTGCCGAGGAGCTGTGAAACTAATATTCGTGCCTCATATGCAGCTATAATGTAATAAGGATATGTCATTGAAAAAATGTTCACATTTCACATCTACCAGGCCATCTGAGCTCCTTTTTTATTACAAAGGGCAGAAAATGGATGAGAGGAAGCACAACATGGAACACTGAGTGCAGCTTTCATTCAATGGAGCATTCACTCGCTGCTGCTCAAGTGGCGGTTTGTTTGTGCATTGGATCCTTCGCTACCTGCTGGAAAATAAGTATCTACACCTGACGTCATTATCCTTTGAGCAAAGATGCCAAACATACAGAAAAAGGTCTCCACTTGTAGAAGTATTTTTGCAGGAAGTGTTTTTTGAAAGCTTTGCGATAGATATCCAATGAAATGTACATGAAGTGTTTTATCTCGACAGATTTTTTTTAGAATGAAGGTAATTGACATGCAAAATACATTCAGTGAATCATCATTTTTTTATTGATTTAAATACATTCTGAAATAGCTGTAGCATGTTTTTTAATGTGAGATGAGCTCGTTAGTGCTGAAGGTTTTTAATAGATAATTGCCTGTTTCATAATTAGTGATGACCATTGCATTAGCGAGGCACAGTGGCGTCGCAGTAAGTGGCACCGTTTCATTTAATTCCATTATTTGTAGCAAAATGCAAATCATCATCCAATCATTGTAACATTATGAATTCATGCAAAAAAAATGGTGCATGTTTTGATCTTTTGATCTGATTCAGATGTTTGTTCAATAAACACGACGTGTGTTTGCTGGTGTTGTGTGCTTGTGTCCCGTGGTGTAAATATTGAATAAAACCCATGGTGTAAATACTGAATATTTCACATAAAATTTACATATTATTAGTAGAATTTAATGTGACATATTTACATGTTTTGTTAAAGGAAAAAGTAACACGAAATGTTCTAATATACAGCCAAGATTATTTTCAGTTTAATCAGTTTGTATTTTTATCTTTGAATCCCAAAGTGAAGTATCAGACTAATTTGTGTAGACATTACTTAAGGATCCCCTTTACTCAGAAATGTGTTTTTCTTATTTTTATGTCCCCTAAAATGTCAGAGCTTGACTAAACTGACGTGTAGCGATGCAAATTGTCACTAGAGAGGTGTTTTTTAAAACTCCGTTACTGAAGGGGGCGATGTTTGTGTATATGGCTAATATGTAAGATTCTGACGGCAAGCTGCATTTGGTAGATTATAAATTTAAAAGCCATCACAGTTTAGAAAAACCCTAAAACCTCCAGTATAGAGTGCACATTTCAATACAGATGGTGAGAGATACGATCAGCACAACCGCTATCGCTGTTTCAGTTGTTGCCAATTACAAGCAAACAAGCTAACAAACAATATAAACAAATAAAAAATCATAACTGCAACGATTTTTGGTACTAAGAAGACTCTTTTTGTGAATCTAGATCTGACTGAGACTCAAACATGTATGGTTAAATCTCTTTAATGCCAACGCTAGCCTTCTTGATGCAAATTGCTCTTTCACTAATCAACCAAGCGCAAGCAAAGGTTGTAGGCGGGACTTAAGGCCCTTTGATTCATTTAACAATATTTTCTCAATGAGGAAGAAAAGGGAGCAGATGAGCTTTTGGCTCCTTTTCAGATTTTTTCTCTACTTTATGTAAGAAAACCGTGTCACACAAATTATTAATCACACCAGAGTAACTTTACGTGTCTGCAGAGGAAGTTTAATAATTGCTGGTAAAACACTCCATCTACACAAGCCTTTAGGTCTGGCCTTACATATATATATTTCCTCTAATAGGTTATTTACTTTCCTCTATGGCTGCCTTGACTCTGATGTTCTTTTTCTTGTTCTTTCAACAGCTACATTCAGACGTGGACAAAGGAGACGGCAAGGTGAAGTATGTATTATCCGGCGAGGGTGCCACCTCCATCTTCACCATCGACGAGAACACAGGAGACATCCACGCCACCAAGCGCCTTGATCGAGAGGCACAAGCATACTACACCCTCCAGGCTCAAGCTGTGGACAGACTCACCAATTTACCTGTAGAGCCCAGGTCTGAATTTGTGGTCAAGGTCCAGGACATCAATGATAATGAACCAAAGTTCCTTGACGGGCCGTATTTGGCAGGGGTACCGGAGATGTCACCCTTAGGTAAGAATCCCAATTTGTCTTAAAAATAATTCCATAAAAATCCTGCTTTCTTTTTTTTTCTTACATTGTCTCCTTATTCCCCTTCTATCTTTCATTGTGTCGGTTTCTCTTTGACTTGCCCTTGCTCCACATCAGCATTTGATAATTTTCCACCTCACTGAATTTGTCTTCATCTCTCTGAGTCTTTAGGTCATGGGGGGAATCTGGAAGTTTGCAATACTAATTTGAATCCTGCATGTTTGCTTTGTAAGCCTCACCACACGCTAATCACTTTGGGCCTAATTTAAACTACATGGAGTTCTTCTACATGGTTTCCATTTCAATGGAGGCCCGGGTTAAACTGCTTGGTTTTGGGCATCCCTAAACCAGAGTGTGCATTTCATTTTGACTTTGTTCTTTTCGTTGTGCAAACACATAAAACTATCGACTTCTTGAGTTCTTTGAATCGCCAAAAACCTTCATTTCATTTTTCTTTAAAGCACAATGATGTACAAAGATTGAACTCCAAAAAGGTGCCCTTGGAACTTTGGACAAGGCAAGGAAATTTATTCATGCAGCCCATTTAAAAATTCAAAGTACAACATAAAAGACATTGAGAATGAAATAGTAAAATGAAAGGGTGAGAGGAAATACAAAATCAGTAGAAAAAAGTATCGAGATAAAAAGAAAGCAGTAAGTTTTTGAAGCGGCAAATCTAATAAATCTTTCGAGAGGTTAAGTTTCAGATATGTACACAGTAGTTGAAAGCAGCTTTACCATGTTTTGTTTTAAATTTGACAAGAAGAAGAAAAGTGTGTGATCTTACAGGTTTGTAGGGCTTGTTGGTTAAAATTAGAGATTTAGAAATAGAATAGAAATTATTCATCAGTCTCATGAAAGTCTTTAATTTTACAAGACAAATATACAATTACAACTCTTGGATTCAGTTGTTTACAGTCTGGACTTGGACTTGAGCTGCACAGTTTGGTTTCAGTGTGTGTTACACTCACATTGCAGGATGTGCAAAAATCAGAATATCCAAATTAACTCAAATATGTCACGCTTCAACTCTTTGGCTGCCTGATTCAAGAGGAAAACTTTCAAAGTTCTCATTTTCCATGATTAATCTACAAGAAAAATCTATCTAATGTTACATAATTTATAGGGTTGAGCGGGCCGAAATGTAATATCCAGTACAGATAATGTACTTTCCCAAAGTATCATCCAAGTAAAACATGTCAAAGGCTGCAGTCGTGTAATGAAGTAAAACCCTCGCTGGGCCGCCGTTTCCACACACTCCAAGATACACACAGATATAATAAATTTTCAATGTGTTTCACTTTTGGAAAGTTTAGCAAGAAAAACGTTGTTTCCCCAACACCTCTCCACCTGTTCTCCAATCATGACAGTGTATGAGTCGGATACATGAAACCAAAAATGGAGGAGTCCAAGCTGTTTCTGGGGTTCTGGCAGAGGGTTGAACCAAGTGAGGCAGAAGTAGAGGCAGAAGTAGAGGGGGCTTTTCTTTTGTTATAGGATTGAAAGATTGACAAATTTATGATTAATAACTGTCAAACTATACATGAATAACACACTGCATGTATGTGGTGAAATTTCCAGTGGTCTATTTTTACAAAATTGACCTCAAATTCACCTTTTTTCTGCTATCATGCAGCTCGTGTCTGCACCGACCATCATGCAATTTACAGCGCCACTCCACCAGCATCGCCTTAAAACCTCGTACAGCTGTAGTTGTCATAAGGACTCACAGTTAATATTCTGCTTATCACATTAGTATTCATTACTGCCAATATTTCTTTTATCTGTCTGTTTTAAATACAGTCCTGGAGGGAGCCACCGTATCAGAGCCTGTCTTTAAATGGCTGCTTCTTGCTGCATGGTCAAGATTTCCTCCAAGGTTTTGAACGGGTCATGCTCAAGCTCAAAAAAATGCGAGTAAATGCAAATGAGCCACAACAACATCCCGAGGCTTTTTTTCAGTGTGGCAGGTGTATGAGAAACACAACTGGAGCAGAAGAAGGTGACATGTATGTGCTTTTCTTATGGAACTGTACATGTCACTTTAAATATTTGTTTACCCAATATGTTTTTGATCAGAGATTTTCTTCTTATTTCTCTCTTAACTTTCCAGTTGAACATAAATGCAGCTAAAAATCCACGTTCTTGTGAACAAGAAATGGGTGGCGCTGAGCATAAAATACAGTCAATATGTTATTACATGGTGTTTTTATGAGTTTGACTAAGTGTATTGTAATATGAAGTCTGATGTACCTTCATTTCCATTTTATCACCCCACATATGCCAGCTCAGACCTCTAGGCTTCGAAATGTTGATGAGTGACGCAAACGGACTGAAGCAAACTTGAGGTCTGAATCAGGCTCGAGGGCCAAAGGCATGCTTTCCACAAATTAGGCTCAGAGTTCCCACCAGCCGGGACTTACAGGTGCCTCTCTGCTAAAAATGTCTCTGAAAATGTATTTCTGAGACAAGTACATTTCTATCCGTCCGTTTAACAGAGCAGCGCAGGCATCCTTAGCTTCCTCCAGCTCCTCCGAGCGGTTCCCATGGTGCTCCCAGGCATGCTGGGAGCTGTGGTCTAATCATAAGTGAGCCCTGACTGATGGGATGGAAACAGGAATGAACTTGGATGTCAGCTGACAGAAAAAGGGGTCACATGCTATCTTTTTATAGTACAGAGCAAACACAAAGTTAAAGACCATTTAAAACCAAAATAATGTGCAAATGATGAATTATTAATATTTTCTATTTAGATGTTAGTGTAATAATTGAGACTTATTAGACTTATTAAAATGCATGTGATTATGGACTTAAATTAATAAATACATTTTGACAGTTCATTATCTGAGAGGAAAGTAAATAAAATATGTATACATATTTGATGCTTATCTTTAAATAAATAAATAAATACTCTATAATATAGTTGGATATGCAGAGAAACAGAAAGTGACCTAAAGCAACAATAATACCAGAATAGATATCGGCAATTATGCTTCTGCAAACCACAGATATGTCAAAACTTCACATTTCTTTGCGTTTCAGTTGTCTTTTTCTTTTTTTTCTGGTTTCATAATGCACAAAAAACACTTGGCTCGGGTCTGGAAACTGTCTTAAAATACCTGGTTTTATGGCCACAAACAAGGCTGGAAACTGTCCCGACGTCTTGTTTTGCCAGTTTGAATGCAAAGCAGTTGTCTGCCATCCCTTCACCTCTTGTTAACAGTCAGAATATAAGCATCCGAACTATGCCACGCTGATGTGTTTTGTAGAAATATTGACATGGTATGTATGTAGCATACAGAATAATAGAATTTGTAAAAGTACAAATTCCTACATTTCATTCGTTGAATTGGTCGCTGGAAGTTTAATGCATTTCAGAGTTTACAATGAGAGGGTCAGTGGTCATGTGATAACAAGAGAAACTTGGAGTAAAGCCACTGATTTGAATCCATTCTTTGTAAATTTTAAAGGGAGTGTGTTAACGGTAAAGTTTGTGTTGTTAAGCTGCTCTTTAAACCTGAAATAACGGATCTTTTCGAGCAGCAGAAAAGTTATGAACGCACTGACATTTAATACCTTTCAAGGTGATAAGTTGAACCTGTTTGCAAACTCTCTGCCTGTTTCCTCATCCAGCAGATACAGAGTGACATTAGTATTAAATCTGAGTTGTGTAACTTCACTTTTATCTCTGTTTTTGGTCTCACCCAACTCTTGAGGGAAATATCTGGCACTTTAACTGCTAATAGCTCCGAGCTGTTAACCACTTAGTCTTAAGCTGTGCTTTTCTTGTGCCGTGCAGGTAGCTTACAGTCATTTTTTAAAGCTTATTCACGGAAAACAGCTGCCTGCTGCCATTGCTGCTGAAAACAACGCTATAAAACCTTTTAGAGTGAGGCAAAACAGTAAATTTGTTGGCCAGAAATCCAAAAGAACGAGCTAAAAGACACTATAATGCTCTGCAGGGCTGCTGAGTTGATTAAAGTCATTTTACATTTCAGGGTTTTACCAAAAAATGAAAGCACATCGCGCATCCTAACAGCGATAAACACTTTAAACTGAAAAGCTCCACATGCACATCAGCATCACCTCAATACCTCACATATCCATGGCGCCATACAGATGGAAATGAGAGAAGACAAAGGTGTTTATGGCTCTTTTAGAACCTTCAAAGTCAAAAATGAGAATTTCAGCATGCATGCAGTGGCAGTGGGAGTCGTTCCAAGAGAGGCAGTGCTTTGCTTAGTACACAGGGACAGAGATCTCTGAAGGATTACACAGCCGACTGTCAACGGGGGGTACAGAGCTCAGGCTTAAGGAACCTGAGGATTAGAGTACAAGGGCTTGGAGTCTCGTGTCCAACCCGAGATAAGACAGAAACTCCCTCCATCAACCACAGAGGAGGAAGCGTTCGCACCACAGAACGGCCGCTGAGACGCAGGGTCACCCTCACCACTTTATTTACTCTGCCAGAGACTAGTGAGGGTCTTCATCACAAGTTGGGAGAACGCTTGGGAGAATGATGCATCGCCTGTCTTTGTAAATATCTACTCAAAGCAATTATCAATGCAGTAAAGAAGAGGGAAGGGCCAAGCACCTCTTGTCCTCAATAATTCCTTTATAGATGTCTTTAAATCATTAATGGTCACAGCTCTGCACCTCTGATGAATGGGTTCAATTTAGAGGAAATCATGAATTTAATTAATTAAAGTAATTAGAGGCAGTGCTCGTCCATACACATGGAGACCTTTTGGCCCAAGGATCTCTGAAGGCTTTTGTCTTAATCACGGCAGGGATGTCAAATAAAAGACGGGAGAGCTTCAGGACAGTTGGAGGTGTGACAATCGCGAGTCTTGGCTCTCTCTCTCCCTCTCTGCCTGCACAGTGAAGGGCCAAAGGAGCAGTTTGAGGGCTCATTACAAGCATAGAGAATGTAATGTCAACCCAAGGCCACAGCTCTTGAATTTACTACTCACCAGTCCTATATCCAGCTGTCATTGTTCCTGTCTAATTCATGAGAGCGGAGATCAAGGCTGGGATAGTCATTTAATTCTGGAAATGAAAAAGGTGTTCCAGTTTAGGTCGATGCAAATTATTATTCTTTTTTTTTTTTTTCGCAGCACAGGTGAAGGTTTGCGTCATGTTGATGCCTCTTTGCACTGTGGGGTCTAAACATGCAGTCAGTGGCCATTTTATCAGGTTAACTTGTGCAACCTCACAGTCTAATGCTATTCTATGTCACAGCCCTGTGATGACATCCACCTTTGTATAGTTTTTGGAGAAAATGTTGAAAAGATACGTATATATTTCTTTGTACTGACAAAGCGTTGAAAAAATAAGATCCCTTAGTCATTATTTTGGCAAACTTTGTTGAAATAATAATGAAGTATTAAAAAAAATGACGTAGTATCTTAAGATAAAGAGTTAGTATTGCAAAATAATGAGAAAAATTATCAAAATAATGGGTTTCTTATCTCATATTATCATATTGACTAAGTATCTCAAAATAATGAAATAGTATCTCAAAATATTGAAAACTTTCTGAGTCATTATCTTCAAAAAGTTTCTCATTACTTTCCAATATGGAGTCTTTTTGAGATACCAAGTCATTATTTTGAGTACTAATTACCGTATTTTCCGCACTATAAGGCGCATCGGATTATAAGGCGCACCTTCAATGAATGGCCTATTTTAAAACTGT